>JAXGGA010004513.1:0-87495 GCA_038373865.1 Uloborus plumipes | reverse complement strand
GACACAAGGTCCACTGGTCATGACTTTCAAGAAGGTGACAAAGTATGGCTATGGAATCCCATCCGACGTAAAGGTCTGTCACCCAAATTGCAGTCGCATTGGGATGGACCTTACACAGTCCTCCACCGGCTGAACGACGTCGTAGTGAGGATCCAGAAGTCATCACATTCAAAACCTAGGGTTGTACATTATGATCGGCTAGCCCCATACTATGGCCATTGTTCGTAAAATAAATCTAAAGCTACCATGGTAATTTGTTTGTAAATTTTGTAAATAACTTTTGCCTTTAATTGTTTGTAATATTACTTTATCAATGTTATTATTTCTTTCATGTTCTCATTGTTATTGTTTATCATGTTTATGATTGGTCATCATGTAATGTGTGTATCTGTAAGTTTTCCCTTGCTTCCTTTCTGGGGATTGTACTGCCCGGGACGTGCAGTCCTTGGGAAGGGGGCAATGTTACAAATCTTGTAAATAGTTGTTGTTTTTCCTGCCTTGCATCATTTTCATTAGTTTTGGTTTTATCTGACGTCATGTTGCAAAAGTATCTGAAGATATCACCTTTATCACTAGTATACCGGCCCTGTAACGTTTTGTAGTTTTTACACTTGCCCTGCATTTAATAAGCGTGAAGACATTTTTCGCTCGGAGTGTTTTCTTTTTTTTTCTTTTTCTTTTTATCGCTAGAACTTTCTCAATGGAATTGTTCAAGTTATGAATGATTTGGAATACTCCGGGTTTTTCTGGAACATTATCGAAACTACGTTTCGAGTATAAATAGCTGGCCTTGAACACAAGTCAGTCAGTTTTTCTCAGATGGGATTCTGAGAAGCTCGCTCGTTATATTCGCTTGGGCGGATGTTTGTTTTGCTTTTGTAATTGCTTAATTACTGTTCACGTTAGATACGTGGTGCTAAGTTACTGTTGAGAGTACAGTGTACTGTTTTGCTACCTAATTGCTGGATGTTTAGCAATTGATTCCCGCTTTATTGTAAATAGTGTATATACTTGTAAATAAATTTATAGTTACTTCCTCAAGATTGGACTGCTCATTTGAAGAAAGTTGAAGGTGCTACGGACTCGTTACAATATTTGTTTGTATGTTTGTTCTTTATACTAATCCACAGTTTTTGTCGGCTTTTCATCAAACTTGGCACAGAGGTTCCTTGATGCACTAGAAATCACATAGATGGGGTTTTGAAATTTTTAAAGAAATCTGAAAAGCTCAAAATTCAAATTTTTTGTCTCAAAATCGCCATAATCTTTCAATTTTGAATGTATGGAGTAATTGAGATAAGCCTTTAAGCATACAAATTGATAAAATTTAACACTTTAAATACGAATATATTCCAACAAAGATTACGATTAACAATGAATTATGAATTTAAGGCTCCCCTATTTTATACAAAGATAAATTACACATTTAAATTTGATTTTACGTTGTTCTTCCAAACCGATTTAACTTCCACGTTTTCACAAAAAATACCTTCTTAGATTTCGCATGTTACATTTTAACCCGAGCAACGCTGGGCATATTCACTAGTATAATATATAATCTTAACTTTATATGTAAACCAAGAATGAAAATTACGCAGATTTATTTTACTTCGCTGTCTAAGAATACACTGCGATGCAAAAGTTTAGACAAAATGCAAATGTATCAATAAAAAGAAAACTTTCAAATTTCTACTGCAGGTACACAATATGGTCCCAAATACGTGTCTAGATTTTTAAAAAAAATAACCGAAAGTAAAATCGGAAATTACGAAAGACATTTTTTTTGCTGTTTCAAAAGTTTAGACAAAAGTCCGATTTTATGCAAATATCTCTTAAAATGTTATTGGTGGAGGAAAGGCGGGACTTTATTATTCGAATATAAAGTGCAGAGATTGCTGAATGAATAATTAAAATCCCAAAAGCTCTGTAGATTGCGTGTAAAGTAGATGAGAAAGTTTCGAAGCCGAAATTGGAAAATGAACCAACTTTATTAATGTTTTGTCTTTTAAATCGGCTCTAGTATGGTAATATATTGTTTTTTACTTCGTGGAGAGAAAATTCAGACCTGCGTATTTGTAAAAAAGGCCAAGAAAAATTAGATTTCTTAAAGATGAAAGAATTGAAAAAACGGCTCGAACTGACGATTCGCCCCTTAATACTACAAAACTTCAACTTGGGTCGAAAACAGCACGTGACAGCATAAGTAGATGAACACCAGAATCGGAATGCATAATAAAACAAAGAATTGTGCTTGAGCCTTTTCGGACAGTGTCCCAAATAAGCCAGATTTTAATAGTAAAAGCAGCACAGCATATGATCATTGGATCTTTTCTCAAGACCCGCTAATAGAATTATAATCCATCTAGGCCATCCCAATTTTAATAATTTTTATAAGAGAAAGTAACATTCATTTTTTGGTCACGATGATACATATGCTGCTTTTCCCAATAAATTCTGGCTTATTTGGGACACATTGTCCGAAAATTCTCAAGCACAATTCTTAGGTTTTTTTTGTGCATTCCGATTCAGTTGCTCATCTGTTTATGCTGTCACGTGCTGTTTTTGACCCAAGTTGAAGTTTTGTAGGTTTAAGGGGCGAATTGTCTTTTCGAGCCGTTTTTGCAATTCCTTCATCCTTAAGGAATATAATTTTTCTTGGCCTTTTTGATCAATACGCATGTCTGAATTTTCTCTTCACGAAGTAACAAGAAGTTCTGTCAAGAACTAAACGAGCCTACTTTCCCCTACATCGACATCGGCATTTTAGCATCTGATCATTATTCTCTTGATTATCTGAGACTGAAAATTATGTCAAACATACCTTTTTAGCACTTAAAGCTGATTTCTAAAAGCAAAATATACCCCTCTCATCAGATGAAATAGACACGTAAAAAGTAAATAAACGAATAAATAAAGTTTTGTCGCACCTTTTAAAGAATGTAACTGTTACAGTTCTTCCGTAGAAAAAATTCTCAAATGTTTTCAAAAAAAAAATAATAATAATAATAAATAAATAAATAAATAAAATAAAATAAAATAAATAAATAAATAACTAAAAGTACAAAGAGCATCAAAACACATTTTATCAAAGAAAGAAAAAAAAAGAAAAAAAAACTCGTCCGTTAATAAAATGTCTCGAATTTCACTTTTAATCCGTTGCCAGTTGTAAATAATAAATAAAGAATAAAATGCTCTCATGAATGAAAAAATGTTGTTACAAAAAAAATCGTCTGCCAAGAAAAAAGAAAAAAAAATAACAATAATAAATAAAATAAAACAAATGAATAAATAAAATAAAACAAATGAATAAATAAAATAAAAATCGTCTGCACAGTCAATCATTTTTTTTTCTGAGCCTGCATTTCCGCCATATTTGCGGAGTCTGAGTCAGAGTCCTCACAGAAGATTATTCAGAAAAGTACTTTACAAGCATTATTTATCAAAACCATTTTCTTACAAAGTTAGTTTGAAGCAAATCCGACTTTAAGTTTAGGATCAACATTCAACTTAAATTCCCCGTAGGCGCCAATGTTTAATTTTTTTTCTGAACGGCTCAATATTGAACGAAAAATGGTTCAAATCAAAAAGCGAAATATGGGAAAGAGCCTCTCCGAGATCTTTCAAACAAAAAAAAGTTTATTCCATTTTGACGGTTCACTCAAAAGTTATTAGGTGGAGAAAGGTTGCTTAAACGGTTCAATGTTGAACCAAAAATGTTTAAATTGAAAATTTAAATACGGTAATAAAGTATCCTTGCCGAGATGCTTCGAACAAAAAAAAGTTTGTTTAAATCGGACTGTTCATTCAAAAGTTATTAGGAGTAACAGCTTGTTTGAACAGTTCAATGTTGAACGAAAAATTGTTCAAATCGAAAATGTAGATACGGGAATGAAGTATCCTTGAAAAGATCTTTCGAACAAAAAAAAGTTTAACTAGTAAAAAAAAGTTTGTTCAAATCGGACTGTTCACCCAAAAGTTAGCATCGCGGGACAGGTTGTTTGAACGGTTCAAAGTTGAACCAAAAATTGTTCAAATCAAAAATTCAAATATGTGAATGAGCTGTACTCGCCGAGATCTTTCCAACAAAAAAAAGTTTGTCCAAATCGGAATGTTCATTCAAAAGTTATCAGGGGGGAGGGGGACAGGAAGACCGACCGAACGACCGACACACAAACTCCCCCTCTCAATACCCTACTTTGAAATTTTAATTTTTCGATATCTGTGTGGCCCGGCGTTGCACGGGCTTTAATGAATGAAGGCAGTTTGAGAAAGCTACTTGCCCCCAAGGCGGCTCGCCTTCAAAGTAGTGCAGAAGGCGGCTAGCCTTTAAAGTAGCGAGGAAAAATTTAACAAACGACTCGCCAATAAGGCGACTCGCCTTTAAAGTAATGAGGAAAGTTTCAACAAACTACTCCCCGCTAAAGCGGCTCGCTAAAAAGCTTTCCTGCATCAAAGAATCAATCAATTATTTGCACATGCTTTCTCAAAAATAAAGACGATATCTAGTAGCGCATACTTAGCATTCTCCCTAAATAACAAATAAAATTCCTTACCAAAAACAATTATTTCCAAACCGCTTTCTTTCTGTAATATTAATTGCAAAATTCTAAACGAAACAGTTCATTTAATATTTGGATCGCAACCAAAAAAAGTCCCTTCTAAAAACAGCAATTGCAATGTTACTTAAAAACACATTTTAAAAATGGTACCAGAGAAAAATATAACTCATTAATTAGAATGAAAACAATTGTTAGAACCTTGTTGTAACACATATTCAAAATGACAATGGAAAAAATGACTCTTTAATTTAAGAAAGTTCTATAATTTAATTAACGTTTTAATTTAAAATGGCAACAGAAAGAAATAAATATCTTGGAATTTTAAATAGTTCAATAATTTAATTTTTGTTTTAATTCAAAATGGCAACGATAAGAAACAAATGCCTTGAAATTTTAAATAGTTCTATAATTTAATTAACGCTTTAATCCAAAATGGCAACGGTAAGAAATAAAAGTTTTGGAATTTTAAATAGTTCAATAATTTAACTAACGATTTATTTTAAAATGGCAACGGAAATAAATAGATGTCTTGGAATTTTAAAAAGTGCAAAACATTTAAATAACGTTTCAATTAATATCTCAGCTAATTAACGTCGTAGAATCACGCGGTTGGTCTTATTATCTTCCTTAGAAAATTTCAAGTCGAATGGTACTATGTTTGATTCTCTACTCTCAGGGGTTTTAATGTTTGATTCTCTACTCTCAGCGGTTTTTGAGGAGTTCAAGCTTCAGACGGACATATTTTAATAGTAGTAACTAGCTGCGTGGCCCGGCGTTGCACGGGCTTTAATGTAGTGAAGGCAGTTTCAGAATACTACTCGCCGCCAAGGCGTCTCGCCTTTAAAGCAGTGAGGAAAGTTTAAACAACCTGCTCACCACCAAGGCAGCTCGCCTTTAAAGTAATGGGGGAAAGTTTAAACAGTTTACTCGCCGTCAAGGCGGCTCGCCTTTACAGTAGCGAGGAAAGTTTCAATAAACTACTCACCGCCAAGGCGGCTCGCCGTTAAAGTACCAAGGAAAGTTTCAACAAACTACTCCCCGCTAAAGCATCTCGCTAAAAAGCTTTCCTGCATCAAAGAATCAATCGAATTATTTGCACATGCTTTCTCAAAAATAAAGACGATATCAAGTAGCGCATACTTAGCACTCTCCGTAAATAACAAATAAAATTCCTTACACAAAACAATTATTTCCAAACCGCTTTCTTCCTGTAATATTAACTGCAAAATTCTAAACGAAACAGTTCATTTAATATTTGGATCGCAACCAAAAAAAGTCCCTTCTAAAAACAGTAATTGCAATTTTATTTAAAAATACATTTTCAAAATGGTACCAGAGAAAAAATATAGGTCATTAATCTATATACATAAAGATGACGGTGTTTGTTCATTCGTTTGTAACCGCTGACCAGAAGCCCCCGCAGCACCTACAGACCTGAAACTTCGCTCAAAAATTCGAACGTACCCCGCCCTCGTGCACCTCGAACGCCAAACTTTAAATTTCGAATTAGTTATTTTTAAATTAATTAATTAATCTCATTTTTGGTGTATCCGCCATAATTGAGGGGGGAAAACCTTCCCCCACCCCAAAGCATTATATATCGCTGGAAAGGGTTTTTTTTCTGAAAAAGAAAAGTTTTAGCACGTTTCTGTCCGTTAATTACAACAGGAGATATTAATTAATAAAATTTAGCCAATTTTTAAGGCTTAACTATGTACGCAATACTGAAACACTAGGTCCATTTTCCTGATCAGCTCCTCTTTTGTCCCTGAAGTTACTTTGTGGTTTAAATTAGCGTATAGATTTAAGCCTTGAAAATTTATTCAATTTGATTATATAATATCTCCTAACTTAACTTTCTGTCTTTTATATTTATTTGGCGAATTGATTTAAACTTTAACATGACTTTAAGTGGAATTTAAAAGATGGAGCGCATTTGAACTGAAGAAAATAATAATTTTTCTTCAAAGCGGGTTGGAGTGAATTTAAATTTATCTAGTTGACTTCCTCAAAATTCGGTGTTACCGAAAATGTCAGAATGGAACTATTATTGTTAAAAAAAATAGTGATGGCTCTTCGTATTTGGCTTCGTAAAGTTTGGCAACAATTGGGAAATTTCCTGAACCTCCCAGCCAGTGAAACACTACTTTCTCCAAATCAAAAGAAAAAGAAAACGCTCTGGGAAGGAACAGTAGTTGTTTGCAGTCTAAAGAGTATTTTATTGCATGTTTAAAACGTGTATTTAATGCCGCCATCACTAAATTTTTAACAATAATAGTTCCATTCTGACATTTTTGGTAACACCGCTATTCAGTTACCCTTCGTATTTGGCGTCATAAAGTTTGGCAACAATCGGGAAATTTACCAAACCTCCCAGCCAGTGAAATCTTGCTTATTTGAGGGTTACTGTTAGATTGTAATCACTTCAAAGAGATGCTACGAAAGACATTATATTTCTAGCCTTTTAATGTTCACATTAATATCATGGAAGAATGGTTGTAGCTGAGCTACCTGACACAATCGGTTTCCTATGTTAATAAATTTAGATTTAGCGACCAATTTTACATTGAAATTATTGTTAAATCGGTGAATTATATAAATTTCAAGGGCAATATTGCTGTGTTCGTTGAGAGCTTTCGAAAATCTTGGCACTACAGTTTTGTCAAAATTTCCATTGAAACGTAAAAATTTCGCTAAAAATAAATAAGTTCGTCACACGCACACATACGAAAATAAGAATAACGTCTCAAGAGTGAGTTAAACTTTATTTAGTTAACTTCCTTTACATTTATTGCACGGGCATTGCCGTGCGGGTACAGCTAGTAATTACAATAAAAACAATTGTTAGAACTTTGTTATAACACGTATTCAAAATGACAATGGAACAAAATAACACTCTTTCATTTTAAAACGTTCAATATAGTTAACGTTTTAATTTAAAATCACAACGGACAGAAATAAATGTCTTGGAATTTTAAATAGTTCAATAATTTATTTAACGTTTTAATTCAAAATGGCAACGGTAAGAAATAAATGTCTTGGAATTTTAAATAGTTCAATAATTTAATTAACGTTTTAATTCAAAATGGCAACGGTAAGAAATAAATGTCTTGGAATTTTAAATAGTTCAATAATTTAATTAATGCTTTAATTTAAAATGGCAACGGAAAGAAATAAATGTCTTGGAATTTTAAAAAGTGCAAAACATTTAATTAACGTTTAAATTAATATCTTAGCTAATTAACGTCGTAGAATTACGCGCTTGGTCTTATTGTCTTCCTTAGAAAATTTCGAATCGAATGGTATTATGTTTGATTCTTTACGCTCAGCGGTTTTTGAGGAGTTCGAGCTTCAGATGGACAGACAAACAGACAGACAGACAGACACGGACAGATTTTAATAGTATTAATAATATTCATTTTACCTTTTTATTTCTTTTTGACTTTTTTTCGGACTTGGCGATATTTCTTTAACTTGGCGATATTTTTTTAACTTTGCGATATTTTGTGGACTCGGCGATATTTTTAGATGCATTAAGCCACTTTTAATACTTTTTTCGTCTTTTTATTTTTAACGGGGAACCAGGCTAAAAAACAATGTATTACCATACTAGAGCCGATTTAAAAGACAAAAAATTAATAAAGTATGGTCATTTTCAAATTTCGGCTTCGAAACTTTCTCATCTTCTTTACACGAGAACTACAGAGCTTTTGGGATTTTAATTATACATTCAGCAATCTCTGCACTTTATATTCAAATAATAAAGTCCCGCCTTTCCTCCACCAATCACATTTTAAGAGATATTTGCATAAAATCCGACTTTTGTCTAAATTTTTGAAACTGCAAAAAAAAAAAAAAAAGTCTTTTGTTATTTCCGATTTTCGTTTCGGTTATATTTTTAAAAACTCAAGACACGTGTTTGGGATCATATTGCGTACCTGCAGTTGAAAATTGAAAGCATTTGGCTGAATAGTTTTATTCATATATTTGCATTTTGTCTAAACTTTTGCATCGCAGTGTATAAAGCAGAGGAAAAAGTAGCATTGTTATCAATATTTTCCTCTTGCACTGTATATCTGTCGTTTTGAAAAATATTTGCATCCTTCAGAAAGGAAGGGAAAAAAAAACACTCTAACTCTCAACGACTGCGCAATAAATACTAATAGAGCAAGAGCCCATGAGTGCCAGACCTACGTCATTTTATAAAGGCACGAAATTTTTCTGCGTAAGCGCACCACAGTATGTACGAACGGTTCGCTATTCGTTAAGCTGAGTCGCGCTGGCTTTGGCGGGAAACAGGTAGCAAAGGTACGTAAAATTGCTGCCTAAAAACGTCATAGTATAAAGCGTAATTTTTTAATATGTTGTAAGGGGGGCCATTAGAAGTTACACCTTACAGTGCCAGACACTTTGCACGCTGGCCTTGCGCAGCCAGACACTTTGAAGTTGGTAAAAATGTAAGCAAATTTACGTCATTTTATAAAGCGTAATTTTTTAATATGTTGTAAGGGGGGCCATTAGAAGTTACACCTTACAGTGCCAGACACTTTGCACGCTGGCCTTGCGCAGCCAGACACTTTGAAGTTGGTAAAAATGTAAGCAAATTTACGTCATTTTATAAAGCGTAATTTTTTAATATGTTGTAAGGGGAGCCATTAGAAGTTACACCTTACAATGCCAGACACTTTGCACGCTGGCCTTGCGCAGCCAGACACTTTGAAGTTGGTAAAAATGTAAGCAAATTTACGTCATTTTATAAAGCGTAATTTTTTAATATGTTGTAAGGGGAGCCATTAGAAGTTACACCTTACAATGCCAGACACTTTGCACGCTGGCCTTGCGCAGCCAGACACTTTGAAGTTGGTAAAAATGTAAGCAAATTTACGTCATTTTATAAAGCGTAATTTTTTAATATGTTGTAAGGGGAGCCATTAGAAGTTACACCTTACAATGCCAGACACTTTGCACGCTGGCCTTGCGCAGCCAGACACTTTGAAGTTGGTAAAAATGTAAGCAAATTTACGTCATTTTATAAAGCGTAATTTTTTAATATGTTGTAAGGGGAGCCATTAGAAGTTACACCTTACAGTGCCAGACACTTTGCACGCTGGCCTTGCGCAGCCAGACACTTTGAAGTTGGTAAAAATGTAAGCAAATTTACGTCATTTTATAAAGCGTAATTTTTTAATATGTTGTAAGGGGAGCCATTAGAAGTTACACCTTACAGTGCCAGACACTTTGCACGCTGGCCTTGCGCAGCCAGACACTTTGAAGTTGGTAAAAATGTAAGCAAATTTACGTCATTTTATAAAGCGTAATTTTTTAATATGTTGTAAGGGGAGCCATTAGAAGTTACACCTTACAATGCCAGACACTTTGCACGCTGGCCTTGCGCAGCCAGACACTTTGAAGTTGGTAAAAATGTAAGCAAATTTACGTCATTTTATAAAGCGTAATTTTTTAATATGTTGTAAGGGGAGCCATTAGAAGTTACACCTTACAGTGCCAGACACTTTGCACGCTGGCCTTGCGCAGCCAGACACTTTGAAGTTGGTAAAAATGTAAGCAAATTTACGTCATTTTATAAAGCGTAATTTTTTAATATGTTGTAAGGGGAGCCATTAGAAGTTACACCTTACAGTGCCAGACACTTTGCACGCTGGCCTTGCGCAGCCAGACACTTTGAAGTTGGTAAAAATGTAAGCAAATTTACGTCATTTTATAAAGCGTAATTTTTTAATATGTTGTAAGGGGAGCCATTAGAAGTTACACCTTACAGTGCCAGACACTTTGCACGCTGGCCTTGCGCAGCCAGACACTTTGAAGTTGGTAAAAATGTAAGCAAATTTACGTCATTTTATAAAGCGTAATTTTTTAATATGTTGTAAGGGGAGCCATTAGAAGTTACACCTTACAGTGCCAGACACTTTGCACGCTGGCCTTGCGCAGCCAGACACTTTGAAGTTGGTAAAAATGTAAGCAAATTTACGTCATTTTATAAAGCGTAATTTTTTAATATGTTGTAAGGGGAGCCATTAGAAGTTACACCTTACAGTGCCAGACACTTTGCACGCTGGCCTTGCGCAGCCAGACACTTTGAAGTTGGTAAAAATGTAAGCAAATTTACGTCATTTTATAAAGCGTAATTTTTTAATATGTTGTAAGGGGAGCCATTAGAAGTTACACCTTACAGTGCCAGACACTTTGCACGCTGGCCTTGCGCAGCCAGACACTTTGAAGTTGGTAAAAATGTAAGCAAATTTATGTCGTTTTATAAAGCGTAATTTTTTAATATGTTGTAAGGGGAGTCATTAGAAGTTACACCTTACAGTGCCAGACACTTTGCACGCTGGCCTTGCGCAGCCAGACACTTTGAAGTTGGTAAAAATGTAAGCAAATTTACGTCATTTTATAAAGCGTAATTTTTTAATATGTTGTAAGGGGAGCCATCAGAAGTTACACCTTACAATGCTAGACACTTTGCACGCTGGCCTTGCGCAGCCAGACACTTTGAAGTTGGTAAAAATGTAAGCAAATTTACGTCATTTTATAAAGCGTAATTTTTTAATATGTTGTAAGGGGAGCCATCAGAAGTTACACCTTACAATGCTAGACACTTTGCACGCTGGCCTTGCGCAGCCAGACACTTTGAAGTTGGTAAAAATGTAAGCAAATTTACGTCATTTTATAAAGCGTAATTTTTTAATATGTTGTAAGGGGAGCCATTAGAAGTTACACCTTACAATGCCAGACACTTTGCACGCTGGCCTTGCGCAGCCAGACACTTTGAAGTTGGTAAAAATGTAAGCAAATTTACGTCATTTTATAAAGCGTAATTTTTTAATATGTTGTAAGGGGAGCCATTAGAAGTTACACCTTACAATGCCAGACACTTTGCACGCTGGCCTTGCGCAGCCAGACACTTTGAAGTTGGTAAAAATGTAAGCAAATTTACGTCATTTTATAAAGCGTAATTTTTTAATATGTTGTAAGGGGAGCCATTAGAAGTTACACCTTACAGTGCCAGACACTTTGCACGCTGGCCTTGCGCAGCCAGACACTTTGAAGTTGGTAAAAATGTAAGCAAATTTACGTCATTTTATAAAGCGTAATTTTTTAATATGTTGTAAGGGGAGCCATTAGAAGTTACACCTTACAATGCCAGACACTTTGCACGCTGGCCTTGCGCAGCCAGACACTTTGAAGTTGGTAAAAATGTAAGCAAATTTACGTCATTTTATAAAGCGTAATTTTTTAATATGTTGTAAGGGGAGCCATTAGAAGTTACACCTTACAATGCTAGACACTTTGCACGCTGGCCTTGCGCAGCCAGACACTTTGAAGTTGGTAAAAATGTAAGCAAATTTACGTCATTTTATAAAGCGTAATTTTTTAATATGTTGTAAGGGGAGCCATTAGAAGTTACACCTTACAATGCCAGACACTTTGCACGCTGGCCTTGCGCAGCCAGACACTTTGAAGTTGGTAAAAATGTAAGCAAATTTACGTCATTTTATAAAGCGTAATTTTTTAATATGTTGTAAGGGGAGCCATTAGAAGTTACACCTTACAGTGCCAGACACTTTGCACGCTGGCCTTGCGCAGCCAGACACTTTGAAGTTGGTAAAAATGTAAGCAAATTTACGTCATTTTATAAAGCGTAATTTTTTAATATGTTGTAAGGGGGGCCATTAGAAGTTACACCTTACAGTGCCAGACACTTTGCACGCTGGCCTTGCGCAGCCAGACACTTTGAAGTTGGTAAAAATGTAAGCAAATTTACGTCATTTTATAAAGCGTAATTTTTTAATATGTTGTAAGGGGAGCCATTAGAAGTTACACCTTACAATGCCAGACACTTTGCACGCTGGCCTTGCGCAGCCAGACACTTTGAAGTTGGTAAAAATGTAAGCAAATTTACGTCATTTTATAAAGCGTAATTTTTTAATATGTTGTAAGGGGAGCCATTAGAAGTTACACCTTACAATGCCAGACACTTTGCACGCTGGCCTTGCGCAGCCAGACACTTTGAAGTTGGTAAAAATGTAAGCAAATTTACGTCATTTTATAAAGCGTAATTTTTTAATATGTTGTAAGGGGAGCCATTAGAAGTTACACCTTACAATGCTAGACACTTTGCACGCTGGCCTTGCGCAGCCAGACACTTTGAAGTTGGTAAAAATGTAAGCAAATTTACGTCATTTTATAAAGCGTAATTTTTTAATATGTTGTAAGGGGAGCCATTAGAAGTTACACCTTACAGTGCCAGACACTTTGCACGCTGGCCTTGCGCAGCCAGACACTTTGAAGTTGGTAAAAATGTAAGCAAATTTACGTCGTTTTATAAAGCGTAATTTTTTAATATGTTGTAAGGGGAGCCATTAGAAGTTACACCTTACAGTGCCAGACACTTTGCACGCTGGCCTTGCGCAGCCAGACACTTTGAAGTTGGTAAAAATGTAAGCAAATTTACGTCATTTTATAAAGCGTAATTTTTTAATATGTTGTAAGGGGAGCCATCAGAAGTTACACCTTACAATGCTAGACACTTTGCACGCTGGCCTTGCGCAGCCAGACACTTTGAAGTTGGTAAAAATGTAAGCAAATTTACGTCATTTTATAAAGCGTAATTTTTTAATATGTTGTAAGGGGAGCCATTAGAACTTACACCTTACAGTGCCAGACACTTTGCACGCTGGCCTTGCGCAGCCAGACACTTTGAAGTTGGTAAAAATGTAAGCAAATTTACGTCATTTTATAAAGCGTAATTTTTTAATATGTTGTAAGGGGAGCCATTAGAAGTTACACCTTACAGTGCCAGACACTTTGCACGCTGGCCTTGCGCAGCCAGACACTTTGAAGTTGGTAAAAATGTAAGCAAATTTACGTCGTTTTATAAAGCGTAATTTTTTAATATGTTGTAAGGGGAGCCATTAGAAGTTACACCTTACAGTGCCAGACACTTTGCACGCTGGCCTTGCGCAGCCAGACACTTTGAAGTTGGTAAAAATGTAAGCAAATTTACGTCGTTTTATAAAGCGTAATTTTTTAATATGTTGTAAGGGGAGCCATTAGAAGTTACACCTTACAGTGCCAGACACTTTGCACGCTGGCCTTGCGCAGCCAGACACTTTGAAGTTGGTAAAAATGTAAGCAAATTTACGTCATTTTATAAAGCGTAATTTTTTAATATGTTGTAAGGGGAGCCATTAGAAGTTACACCTTACAGTGCCAGACACTTTGCACGCTGGCCTTGCGCAGCCAGACACTTTGAAGTTGGTAAAAATGTAAGCAAATTTACGTCGTTTTATAAAGCGTAATTTTTTAATATGTTGTAAGGGGAGCCATTAGAAGTTACACCTTACAGTGCCAGACACTTTGCACCCTGGCCTTGCGCAGCCAGACACTTTGAAGTTGGTAAAAATGTAAGCAAATTTATGTCGTTTTATAAAGCGTAATTTTTTAATATGTTGTAAGGGGAGTCATTAGAAGTTACACCTTACAGTGCCAGACACTTTGCACGCTGGCCTTGCGCAGCCAGACACTTTGAAGTTGGTAAAAATGTAAGCAAATTTACGTCATTTTATAAAGCGTAATTTTTTAATATGTTGTAAGGGGAGCCATCAGAAGTTACACCTTACAATGCTAGACACTTTGCACGCTGGCCTTGCGCAGCCAGACACTTTGAAGTTGGTAAAAATGTAAGCAAATTTACGTCATTTTATAAAGCGTAATTTTTTAATATGTTGTAAGGGGAGCCATCAGAAGTTACACCTTACAATGCTAGACACTTTGCACGCTGGCCTTGCGCAGCCAGACACTTTGAAGTTGGTAAAAATGTAAGCAAATTTACGTCGTTTTATAAAGCGTAATTTTTTAATATGTTGTAAGGGGAGCCATTAGAAGTTACACCTTACAATGCCAGACACTTTGCACGCTGGCCTTGCGCAGCCAGACACTTTGAAGTTGGTAAAAATGTAAGCAAATTTACGTCATTTTATAAAGCGTAATTTTTTAATATGTTGTAAGGGGAGCCATTAGAAGTTACACCTTACAATGTCAGACACTTTGCACGCTGGTCTTGCGCAGCCAGACACTTTGAAGTTGGTAAAAATGTAAGCAAATTTACGTCATTTTGTAAAGCGTAATATTTTAATATGTTGTAAGGAGGGCCATTAGAAGTTACACCTTACAGTGCCAGACACTTTGCACGCTGGCCTTGCGCAGCCAGACACTTTGAAGTTGGTAAAAATGTAAGCAAATTTACCTCATTTTATAAAGCGTAATTTTTTAATATGTTGTAAGGAAAGCCATTAGAAGTTACACCTTACAATGCCAGACACTTTGCAGGCTGGCCTTGCGCAGCCAGACACTTTGAAGTTGGTAAAAATGTAAGCAAATTTACGTCATTTTATAAAGCGTAATTTTTTAATATGTTGTAAGGGGAGCCATCAGAAGTTACACCTTACAATGCTAGACACTTTGCACGCTGGCCTTGCGCAGCCAGACACTTTGAAGTTGGTAAAAATGTAAGCAAATTTACGTCATTTTATAAAGCGTAATTTTTTAATATGTTGTAAGGGGAGCCATCAGAAGTTACACCTTACAATGCTAGACACTTTGCACGCTGGCCTTGCGCAGCCAGACACTTTGAAGTTGGTAAAAATGTAAGCAAATTTAGGTCATTTTATAAAGCGTAATTTTTTAATATGTTGTAAGGGGAGCCATTAGAAGTTACACCTTACAGTGCCAGACACTTTGCACGCTGGCCTTGCGCAGCCAGACACTTTGAAGTTGGTAAAAATGTAAGCAAATTTACGTCGTTTTATAAAGCGTAATTTTTTAATATGTTGTAAGGGGAGCCATTAGAAGTTACACCTTACAGTGCCAGACACTTTGCACGCTGGCCTTGCGCAGCCAGACACTTTGAAGTTGGTAAAAATGTAAGCAAATTTACGTCATTTTATAAAGCGTAATTTTTTAATATGTTGTAAGGGGAGCCATCAGAAGTTACACCTTACAATGCTAGACACTTTGCACGCTGGCCTTGCGCAGCCAGACACTTTGAAGTTGGTAAAAATGTAAGCAAATTTACGTCATTTTATAAAGCGTAATTTTTTAATATGTTGTAAGGGGAGCCATTAGAACTTACACCTTACAGTGCCAGACACTTTGCACGCTGGCCTTGCGCAGCCAGACACTTTGAAGTTGGTAAAAATGTAAGCAAATTTACGTCATTTTATAAAGCGTAATTTTTTAATATGTTGTAAGGGGAGCCATTAGAAGTTACACCTTACAGTGCCAGACACTTTGCACGCTGGCCTTGCGCAGCCAGACACTTTGAAGTTGGTAAAAATGTAAGCAAATTTACGTCGTTTTATAAAGCGTAATTTTTTAATATGTTGTAAGGGGAGCCATTAGAAGTTACACCTTACAGTGCCAGACACTTTGCACGCTGGCCTTGCGCAGCCAGACACTTTGAAGTTGGTAAAAATGTAAGCAAATTTACGTCGTTTTATAAAGCGTAATTTTTTAATATGTTGTAAGGGGAGCCATTAGAAGTTACACCTTACAGTGCCAGACACTTTGCACGCTGGCCTTGCGCAGCCAGACACTTTGAAGTTGGTAAAAATGTAAGCAAATTTACGTCATTTTATAAAGCGTAATTTTTTAATATGTTGTAAGGGGAGCCATTAGAAGTTACACCTTACAGTGCCAGACACTTTGCACGCTGGCCTTGCGCAGCCAGACACTTTGAAGTTGGTAAAAATGTAAGCAAATTTACGTCGTTTTATAAAGCGTAATTTTTTAATATGTTGTAAGGGGAGCCATTAGAAGTTACACCTTACAGTGCCAGACACTTTGCACCCTGGCCTTGCGCAGCCAGACACTTTGAAGTTGGTAAAAATGTAAGCAAATTTATGTCGTTTTATAAAGCGTAATTTTTTAATATGTTGTAAGGGGAGTCATTAGAAGTTACACCTTACAGTGCCAGACACTTTGCACGCTGGCCTTGCGCAGCCAGACACTTTGAAGTTGGTAAAAATGTAAGCAAATTTACGTCATTTTATAAAGCGTAATTTTTTAATATGTTGTAAGGGGAGCCATCAGAAGTTACACCTTACAATGCTAGACACTTTGCACGCTGGCCTTGCGCAGCCAGACACTTTGAAGTTGGTAAAAATGTAAGCAAATTTACGTCATTTTATAAAGCGTAATTTTTTAATATGTTGTAAGGGGAGCCATCAGAAGTTACACCTTACAATGCTAGACACTTTGCACGCTGGCCTTGCGCAGCCAGACACTTTGAAGTTGGTAAAAATGTAAGCAAATTTACGTCGTTTTATAAAGCGTAATTTTTTAATATGTTGTAAGGGGAGCCATTAGAAGTTACACCTTACAATGCCAGACACTTTGCACGCTGGCCTTGCGCAGCCAGACACTTTGAAGTTGGTAAAAATGTAAGCAAATTTACGTCATTTTATAAAGCGTAATTTTTTAATATGTTGTAAGGGGAGCCATTAGAAGTTACACCTTACAATGTCAGACACTTTGCACGCTGGTCTTGCGCAGCCAGACACTTTGAAAGTTGGTAAAAATGTAAGGGTCATTCCATGTGAAATCATCCCGGCCATGACACCCACCACCTCCTATTTTAATAAAATGTGCAGCAGTTGGAGACTTTTTGATGCTGATAACAAAAATACTACTTATATTGAGATAAGTGAAGGGGTTGAAAAGTTATGGCCCTTTAAATATTTTGCTTGGTGGCTCATTTGCCGCCATTTTGAATGACATATACATTTGTACAAACGGCTGTAACTCCTTAACAAATAGTTGTAGAGCTTTCATTTTTTTTTATTTTGTTCATAATAGTGTAAGCTTTAATTTGAATCGAGTTTAATTGGTATACCCAGTAGCGTACATAGACTTCGGCGCCCCCCCCCCCCGTAAGATTTATAAGTATGCCCTATCTTAGATTTATGGCAAAAATTTAAAAGCTATAATAAGACTTCGTTGAAGAGTGTTCTGATATTTAAAATCAAGTTTATTTCAAAATATAAAGTAATGAAAATTGTAATTGCAATGAAAAAGCAGAATTCAGGAAAGGTAATAAACACTATACAGTTGCCACATTGAAATATTACTAGAAAATACCAGGATATCTTAAAATAATTATACTCCAAGTTTCATTAAAGGTTGGACAGGGGGCATATGTTATGCAGGAGAAGGCAGGGTGGGTGGTAAAATCATCACGTTATGCATCATATGTGACGTATCGATGCAGATTTCATTCGGAACACATGGAATTGACATTGAATACGGGGAAAAAAAGTATTTTTGTGTTATTTTTTCAGAGTGCGCCCCCATGCCTCTGGCGCCCCCCCCCCGCGCCGCGGGGGCTGCGGAGGCGCTATGTACGCCACTGGGTATACCTATTAGAAATTTTTTCCTGCAAGTGTTTTCTTTCAGCTTTTTGACTCAAAAATTAAGGAACTTTAACAGAAAATTACTCACAAAACTCCACCTTCGATTTTAACCAAATTATGTGCTCGGGTATCTTGAAGTATGTTTTAACACCAGATAAAAAAATCTCGATGGGTCATTCATGTGTTTTTTTTTTCAAACAGAATTTTTTAATTTTCCGTCAAAAAAAGGAATCATTTCAAAATGATGTTTATCGCATTCTGTATTCCACAATATGACAATTATCCCCTCCCCCCAATAAAAAAGAAAGTAAAAATCCGATATATGGCAATTGAGGAGACTTTCAGCATTAATATAACCACCAAAATAAGAACAAGTAATGATTTATTAGTCAATAAAGACATTTCGTTCTTTAGAGCCCTAGCACACTCGTTATACATTAAATGTGCTACTCAAAAATTAAAAAAGCAAGTGAATAACATTATTATTGAAAATACTTCATATAAATAATATAAATTGTGATAAAGACATCAGACTTATAAAAGAATATCTAATGTTGCAGAAGAGATAAGAGTGATGTACAAATTGCGAAGTGCAAGGATATAACAGCACATTTTAATTTCTTTAGTATTTCATTAAAGATCATAGATATTTGACTAAATCCAGATTTTTTAGAACAGTGAAACACATATTTTATTAAATACATATAAATTAATAGCAATAATTTTTGTTCATCTAGTTTTCAAAATTAGAGTTTACCAAGTTCAGAAACATATCTTGTCCACTTGGTGTGCACTAAAGCACTAGAACTTTCACTAAGTTTACACGTCTTTCCAGTTCTCGTACTGATGTCAACATTACAGAGAATGTGACTCAAAGGGACAGTACAGTTCTCCCGTTCAGGCCAAAAGTAAGATATTGCTGGGCCATGTGGATGCAATAACTTAATATCTACATCACCTTCTTTCATGTGAATTTCAGAAACAAGTCCTAAAAATCATTTCGAGTTCATGAGACATGAAACATAACTGTTTAGAGGTGGAACATTTAAAGTACGTTTCTATTCTAACAATCAAATACTGTTCTAAAAATCTAGATTTAGTAAAATAACTATGATCTTTGATAAAATACTTAAGAAACTAAAATGTGCTGTTATATCTCTGCACTTGGCAATTTGTGCATCACTCTTATCTCTTCTGCAACATTAGATATTCTTTTATAAGTCTGATGTCTTTATCACAATTTAATTATTTATATGAAGTATTTTCAATAATAATGTTATTCACTTGCTTTTTTAATTTTTGAGTAGCACATTTAATGTATAACGAGTGTGCTAGGGCTCTAAAGAACGAAATGCCTTTATTGACTTATAAATCATTACTTGTTCTTATTTTGGTGGTTATATTAATGTTGAAAGTCTCCTAAATTGCCATATATCGGATTTTTACTTTCTTTTTTTTTGGGGGGGGGGGAGGAGTTATTTTCATATTGTGGAATACAGAATGCGATAAACATTATTTTGAAATGATTCCTACTTTTTTTGACATTCCTTTTTTTTTTTTTTTTTGACTGAAAATTAAAAAATTCTGTTTGAAAAAAAACACATGAATGGGCCATCCATATTTGTTATCTGGTGTTAAAACATACTTAAAGGTACCCGAGCACATAATTTGGTTGAAATCGAAGGTGGATTTTTGTGAGTAATTTTCTGTTAAAGTTACTTCATTTTTTGAGTCAAAAAACTGAAAGAAAACACTCGCAGGAAAAAATGTATAATGGATATACCAATTAAACTCAATTCAAATTAAAGCTTACACTATTATGAACAAAATAAAAAAAAGAAAGCTGCACGACTATTTGTTAAGGACTTACAGCCATTTGTACAAATGTATATGTCATTCAAAATGGCGGCAAATGAGCCACCAAGCAAAATATTTAAAGGGCCATAACTTTTCAACCCCTTCACTTATCTCAATATAAGTAGTATTTTTGTTATCAGCATCAAAAAGTCTCCTACTGCTGCACATTTTATTAAAATCGGAGGTGGTGGGTGTCATGGCCGGGATGATTTCACATGGAATGACCCTTACATTTTTACCAACTTCAAAGTGTCTGGCTGCGCAAGGCCAGCGTGCAAAGTGTCTGGCACTGTAAGGTGTAACTTCTAATGGCCCCCCTTACAACATATTAAAAAATTACGCTTTATAAAATGACGTAAATTTGCTTACATTTTTACCAACTTCAAAGTGTCTGGCTGCGCAAGGCCAGCGTGCAAAGTGTCTGGCACTGTAAGGTGTAACTTCTAATGGCTCCCCTTACAACATATTAAAAAATTACGCTTTATAAAATGACGTAAATTTGCTTACATTTTTACCAACTTCAAAGTGTCTGGCTGCGCAAGGCCAGCGTGCAAAGTGTCTGGCATTGTAAGGTGTAACTTCTAATGGCTCCCCTTACAACATATTAAAAAATTACGCTTTATAAAATGACGTAAATTTGCTTACATTTTTACCAACTTCAAAGTGTCTGGCTGCGCAAGGCCAGCGTGCAAAGTGTCTGGCATTGTAAGGTGTAACTTCTAATGGCTCCCCTTACAACATATTAAAAAATTACGCTTTATAAAATGACGTAAATTTGCTTACATTTTTACCAACTTCAAAGTGTCTGGCTGCGCAAGGCCAGCGTGCAAAGTGTCTGGCACTGTAAGGTGTAACTTCTAATGGCCCCCCTTACAACATATTAAAAAATTACGCTTTATAAAATGACGTAAATTTGCTTACATTTTTACCAACTTCAAAGTGTCTGGCTGCGCAAGGCCAGCGTGCAAAGTGTCTGGCACTGTAAGGTGTAACTTCTAATGGCCCCCCTTACAACATATTAAAAAATTACGCTTTATAAAATGACGTAAATTTGCTTACATTTTTACCAACTTCAAAGTGTCTGGCTGCGCAAGGCCAGCGTGCAAAGTGTCTGGCACTGTAAGGTGTAACTTCTAATAGTACGCCTTACAACATATTAAAAAATTACGCTTTATACTATGACGTTTTTGGGTAGCAATTTTACGTACCTTTGCTACCTGTTTCCCGCCAAAGCCAGCGCGACTCAGCTTAACGAATAGCGAACCGTTCGTACATGCTGTGGTGTGCTTACGCAGAAAAATTTCGTGCCTTTATAAAATGACGTAGGTCTGGCACTCATGGGCTCTTAGACTATAACCACGGACATTTAATATTGCATATGCACGCAAGTGGCTTGACACACAGACCTTTAAAAAATAGCTATTTCTACAGAAACTGCGACCGTCACTGCGGTATTCCACGGAAACATGGATGACGTCACAGGAGTAAGAACTTGGCTGCAAACCAAAGGAGGATCAGCACCTAAACAGCGATTAGTGGGATTTCATCTGTTCCTTCGCTTTTTTAATCTTATTAAGTTTGGAGAAGAGCCACAAGGCAATATCTAAACATATGGTGTCTTTCGTTTCGCTCTTAAGTAATAATTTTTCTTGCAGATGCTTGAATCTACAAAATGTTGAGAGCGTTATTTGAGTCACATCGAAGTGATTCACAAATAGTATTTCGTTTACACTTTGTCACAATTAAGTTCACAAATATTTCAGCCATTAATTAAATTATTAACAAACTAGTGTATATGCCCGGCGTCGAGCGGCTTAAAATGCAACCATGCGAAATCCAAGAAATTATTTTTTTATGAACACGTGGTCAGTTAAATCGACGTGAAGGACAACGTGAAATCAAACTTAAATGTCTTATTTAGCTGTGAGGATTATCTAAAAAACTGCGTTTCCATTTTTGAAAAAAATAAAATTAGCAGTATTATATGTTCAAGGGTGAATTCTCACGAAAGAAAATTTCCTATCTATTTGAATTGAGAGAAGCCTCAGAAAACCGCGCGAAGCAAAGACAATATCAAACTCAAAATTATCTATCGAGGAAAAGTTAAGATGAAGCACTAAATAATGATTGATTGGAGGAAAGCCTTCAGAAATTAGAGATTTTATATGGAAGTTTCAATTAAAATTGGAATAAAAAAAGAACTACCAGTCAGATTTTTTTCTTCAAATTGGTCTCTTGATGTGCCCAGTGATGACACAAACAAACTGAAATTTTTTGCGAAATCCGAAGGATAGTTTTTGCCTCTATAAAGGACATACATAGGTACATACATAGATACATTCATTCATTTTTATATATAACGATTTAAACTTAAACTAAAGCAATAAATAATTTAAGTCCGCTGTGCAAGAAGGTAACAGCTCCACTTTTTGCCAGTTTTGCGCTTTACGATAATCCATAATCGTCGTCGCTGAGCAAAAGCAAGAGATCAAGACCTCAGAATAACAGTAAGATGTACTCGCTATTGCTCTGAGGCTATGATGTGAGGAAAAATATTATCTATTATTCTGTACAAGAACAGCATCTCCAAACAACATTATGTAAGATATTAAAAGAAAGGAGATATATGGAATACTGCCTTTCGTGGATAGAACGACCTCATACATACATACATACAAACATATAACAGATACGAATTGTTTAGGAATAAAAGTTAAAAATTTGTGGACTTAGTAAAAGGACTTGATTCTTATGCTTTGATTTTTAAATTAGAAGAGTTTTGGAATTGGTTTGTCGAAATTGAAATTGCATTTATGAGAAAACGAGAAGTGAGTTACAATACAATCAAATCTTCAATCGATTGCTGATACATTTTTAAAAGTACAATTCCCCATTTCCCATATAAAAGTGGATAATGCAATTCAACCAACAAAACATTTCAAGCTACCAATGAGAGAATACCTGACGTCCCCCAGTTTCTCTGCTTTCAAAATCACCCACAAAACTAAAATCATTTTCTTCTATAAGAGTAAAAAACATCGGTTAAAGTAACTTACGAATTAAAGTAAAGTAACTTACGAATTTACACATCACTGAAACAGAAAGGAGTAATAACAACAAAGTAAGAGTAAAAATAAAAAGCACGATTTTGAGTCTCTATTATCTCTTATATCTCTACTAATAATAAAGCTGAAGGTTTGTCTTTCTTTCTGTCCTTCTTTCTGTCCTTCTGTCTGTCTGTCTGTTACGCGCGCAGCGCCCAAACCGTTCGGTCGATTTTCATGCCACTTGACACAAAATTAGTTTGTAGCATGTAGTTTTGCACCTCGAAGCGATTTTTCGAAAATTCCATTTCGTTCTTTTTCTATTCGAATTCTTAGCAGAAATTCGATAAAATAGGGAAGAAATATTTCATACACATTTTCAAGTCTTATGTCATTCGAAAGCTTGAAATTTTCTGCACAAAATGAAGTTTTTTCGAAGTTTCTACGATCATCAGGAGAGCTGTAACAATTGTTTTTAGAACCCCGGAATTCAAGGCTTATCTTCAGTAAAGCAAGCCAAACGATTCTAAAATGGTTGATGAAATGAATTATTTTATCAACGGAAATCAACTTTTAATGTTGTTACCATGGTTACGTTTTTATTTCGTTTATTTGTTTCGTTCTTTTTCCATTAATAATTTTAAAAATGTATTTGTTTTTGTAGCAATCCAAACTCCAAGCCTTATTAAAATTAGTCAAATGAAATATAATAAAATCGTGTTAAGATGGCACCTGTCAATCAAATGAGAAATCGAGTCCTTTCTTTAAAAAAGATAGTGAAGGAAAAAACTGACGCGTACCATTTTTGTGAGTTTAGAGATATTTTGGCGATCTGACGAGTTGTGTAGAAGAGGGAAACATTGCTTAACTAAATGAGGTCAAACTAGCTGTCGTGGCCGTCACGAAACTTTCTTCTATATCTATCTTATGAATTCCAGTTACAAAATAAATTACGTACTCGCCCGAATAATTGGAAACAGCTCCAATTTCCCAATTATCGTAATAACCCTGCAAATGCAGAATCAATGAACGAAATTGGAAATCATTGCAAAAGCTTTGTTTAGATTAATTGCAAACATTTTATTTGTTAGTAAAAAGAAATTGGCAACAGTTAAAAATTTCAAATCATTGAAAGTTTTCAGCTGTTTTGATAATTGAATAGCGTGAAAGCGATTTTTTAATGAATTAATTTTTCGCATTGTTGACTAAGCGCAAAAATCACCCCACCCTCCCTCTGGGGCGATTGGCGCCAAAATTTAATCGATGCTTGCTTCCATATTGGGTTAGTGTTATTCCAAATTTCATTCAAATCGCAGCAATATTTCTCGAGATACAGTAGGTGCAATGACAAAATAAGCACTTTTGATTGCTCCACCCCCCTTTGAGATATTGACACACAAATTGACACAACACCTGTACTCAATAGGGTCTACCTATGGACCAATTTTCGTTTGATTCCGTTTGTTACTTCCTGAGATATAGCAATCACCCCCGCGCAGAACACGTGCGATTGCTCCACCCCCTTCGAGATATTGACGCGCAAATTGAATCAGCACCTGTACTCGGTAGGGTCTACCTATGGACCAATTTTCGTTTGATTCCGCCGGTTACTTCCTGAGATATAGCAATCACCCACGCGCAGAACACGTGCGATTGCTCCACCCCCCTTGGAGGAATTCGCTAAACAAAGTCAGGTGCACCAGTTCACATGGTGGTACATATGTGAAAAAATTTTTGTTCGATTTCATGCAGTAGTTTTTGCTCTAGCGCGGCCACAAAAACTGGTCACACACATACAGACTCACACACACACAGACACACACACACACACACACAGACACACAGACAGACATTTTCCAAAAATGGTCGAAATGGACTCAGCGCACCTCAAAACGTGCAAATCCGTCAAAATTCGACATTCGAAAATTTTCACGAAACCAATACTTTCTTCTATATAATAGATATAGAAGAAAGTAAAAAGAAACAACATGATAGCAAACCATTCTAAATTTATCGTCTGGCAAAACATATTTTATTTCCTTTTTTTTTTATTTCAATATAAATTGCAGTAAATGGCTTGAGTGAACGAGTTTGGCTTTTAATTTATCATTTGCTGGTTGATGTTTGTCGATGTTCATTGTTTTTATTATCATGGTGAAGAATAATGCACGAAATTTCTATTATTTTGTTTTTGAAGTTAGGAAAGAAAACTTTCTTCTTCTTTTAAACTTTGGTAAGATTTCTGTGAGCAGCAAAATTGTTCTTATTTTCTCTTTTGGCTTATTTTTGTGCACCTCCCCTTGGGGTTGCATTCGAATTTCCCCAAGGGGGTTTTTACCCCTTTTATGGGGTAAATCAGTGTTAATTTTAATACAGACAAAAGTGATATGAATTGGCCCGAGCACTTGGCGAAATATCGCCAAGCTTTTAGTCGCCAAGTGTTTGACGCCAATTTGGCGACATATCGCCAAGTTGGCGGCAAATTTGTCGAAAAAATTTATTTTTTTTTATTTGAGTTCAATTTGGTGCTATTGGCGATATTTTGCGAAAAATCCACTGAATGATGTTAAAATCGGCGATATTTAGGAGATTAATCATTGAAAAACATTTTTTTGCATTGTTTTGTGGCAAACTAGGGATGTAAATGTTTGTATTGTTATCTTGCTCACTCCAAGCACTATTTTAGCACTTAAGGCATCTACTAAGAAATTTACACGCAAAAGGGAAGTAGTGTGGGGTCCATGCCAAATTTTTGAATAACTAAAATAGAGTATTTTTTCTGCTATATCAATTTTTTACAAATGAATTTTTAATTTTATACCACGGGCAAAGCCGTGCGGGTACCGCTAGTATCAAATAAAAATGCAGATGATTCATAATAAAGAACAGTTTGTATGGATGTGAAATAAAATATACAGCCACAAAGAACAGTTAGAAATCCGGTAATTGTAGTAAAATGAACAGTTCTTAAAACTTCAAAATTTCTAAAGCACTCGCCGAATCAGTGAAATAATGTAATTGGTTTATAAAAATTCAAACTCCTTTTATGAGAAAAAGAGAAATGAAGTACGATACAATTTAAGTTTCCATCGATTACTGATACATTTTCAAAAGTGTAAACACTCATTTCCAACATAAAAGTGAGTAAAGACATATAACCAATATATTAAGTTATCAATGACAGAACGCCTGACGTCTCGCAGTTTTTCTACTTTCAAAATGTTTCAAAAAACTGGAATTGATCTCCCTCCTCCCCCTAAAAATGCCCCTTCCTCCTAAGACCCCCCCCCCCCCGCCAAACGGTTCTTTTACAAACGAAGCAAAATTTACGAATTAACACACCATTGAAGTTGAAAGTAGTAATAACAGCAAAGTGAAAGTAGAAGTGTTAAAAGCGCGGTCTTAAGCATCAAATAAAAATGCAAACGATAAATACTAAACAACAATACATCAATATGAAACGAAATATACAGTAACGAAGAGCATTTAGGAATAAGTTAATTGCAATAAAATGTGCAGTTCTTAACTCTTCGAAATTTTCTGAAGCACTCATTGAATCAGTGAAATTATGCAATAAAAATTCAAACTCCTTTTATGTGAAGAAGAGAAGTGAAGTACGATACAATCAAAGATTCTATCGATTACTGATACGTTTTCAAAAGTGTAAACCCTCATTTCCATCCTAAAAGTAAGTAATGAAATACAAGCAACAGCAACATTTCAAGCTATCAATGAAATAAAATGCCTGACGTCTCGCGGTTATTCTGCTTTCAAAATCATCCACAAAACTGGAATCGATTGCTTCCAAAAAAGTGAAAAATCGGTCCTTTTTTATTCCGGTAGCTTATCAGTTTCGTTTACCCGAGGGTATGGGTCAGCGCATTTTTTCGAACAACATTTCAGCGAGCATTATTTGGTTTTCTGATAAAAGAATCTGATGAAAAATAGGAGAGAAGAGAGAGGCCTGATTTTTGCGGTTGTGATAAAATATTGGAAAAGTACAAATTTGGTGTCTTCAGATTTTCATATTTCAAAAATGTATTCGGTGACAAAATATGAGGTACTTGAAAAGGAAATGTATTTAAATTTACGTAAAAAACTAAATGAACTCCATTCGGTCTTTCTAAAAAAATCAATAAGATGCAAATGAAAATAAATGAGGAAATAAAAAATATTCCGGTCAGTGAATGAACACAGTCCAGTTAATGTAGCTCACAATTTAGGGAAAAAAACAATTTAAATGTTTTTCTTGTTTGAATTGGCATCAATAACTTCGTTCTATACAGTTAGTAAAGCGTTAAAAAAAAAAAACAGCTCTGCCACTGTACAATTTTCATATAATAAACGTTGAATGCTAAAATGGCAACATATAGACCAAACAACACGGAAGGAACTTAAAGTTGTTTATAATTCCACTTTAGAAGGTAGCGAAAACATGCTATCGTACCAACGTGCATACACAAGTCGATCGCAATTTGCTTGATTCGTTATACAGCACTAATGCTATCAGTATAGGCCTGAAAACCGGAAACATTTTTACCACTGGAGGCGGCATTTGAATTATGCAGTAACAAAGTAGGCCGCATAGGTTGATAAACATATAAAATTAACTTTTATGAAAAGTTTAAGTGCAGTTTTTACTAACTTATTTAACTATAGAGAAATAATAGAAAAAAAAACAGATTGATTAAGTTGGAATCTTGATGTTCTAGATGGTCCAGGGGCATTTAGACCAGATATCTATAGAAAATCTTTGGGGTATCATATGTCGTAAAGTTTACAGCAATGGTAGACAATGCACATCTGCACAAGAGCTTAAGAGATCTATCGAGGAAGTGCGAAATTGAGCCCCAAACCATGCAAGATTTAGTTCCTTCAATGGAAATTCGTATTCGTAATAAAGAAAGCTGGATGCATAAGCATCAATTTTTCTTTATTATTTTACACTAATAATATAAATAGCTATAGAAAAATAATATAGAATAATAATAGAATTGTACACTAATAATAGAAATAGTTATAGAATAATAATGTAATTTTACACTAATAATAGAAATAAATATTTTATGGATAAGATAAAATTATTTCAGATGTCAAAATACTTTGCAACAAAAACAATCACAGTCAAGTCATTATTTTTTTTATTTTTATTAGTTAGTTACCATTTAAAAATATTATTACTGTGCTCACAGAGCTATGTTATAAAAGCAAAGATATTCCATTAATCACATTACCATCCGTAATCTAGTTAAAATGTGTTTATTGCGATAAAATAAAGATGCAATAATAGTTTTATGAATTTAAGCATTATAAAAGTTGATGTTTTCATTTTTCTAATTTTTAATGAACTGGTTCTTTCAGGTACAAGTAAGGTAGAAAGGTTTCAGCAAAATGGAAATAGTTGAATACAGTTGATTTATTTACGAATTAAACTTTTTTTTTCTTAAATGTTAAGAACGGATTGTGGAAAGCTGCTATCTGCTGATCGTGAGAAAACCACCTTTACTATAAATTCCAAAGACGGGCAACTTACTCTTATCAACAATTTAACACCTCCTTAAGAGTATCTTCTTTCTAAGAATATATTTAGACAACACAGTCATTGTCTGCAACAATTTAGTAACAGCTACCGGAATGAAATAAAAAAGAAAAGAGTTTTCTTTACAAAAGAAAGATACTGATAAGAGAAAACTATGAGAAGCAACTAAATGAAAGGAGAATTGGCAAGTTACCTTCGGAGGATGTTAGAAAAGTGAATATCGAAAATATAATTATAATGAAAGACAGTCACATAGTTCTCAATTGATATCACCCAAAATATTGTTACAAATAATGTAAATATGTGTTATTTTTACTTTTTATATCCTTAATTTTTTGAGATTACTTGGCTCTTATTCCATTAGTTTTTATTCCAGAATTCCATACTTTTGTATGCTTATCTTGTACCCCCCCCCCCCTTCTTTATACCAGCTTTAACATGGGACCAATATGGCCATGGGGATGGGATCGGGCACGACGGTTCTATCAAAAGATTGCGATTTTAATTTAAAATGTTCTGTTTGGGCTTTGTTTAAGTTCTGGATAGATCTTCCTTTAACATTTTATTAGGAGTCTATACTACTCTGCAACGTTTCCTGACAACAACATCGTGACGTCAGCGTGACGTTTGAGTGACATTAGCCTATGAAAAACGAGCTAGATAAAACGTCATAGCCTACTTGGCGAATTAGAGGAGATCCCTGACTGCTTGTGAGCTCTTATTTGCTCCGCCCGTAGTGACGTTCAGTGTCAAGTTAAGTTGCTTTCTACTATAGTCTGGTATAATTGCTTCAGTTCGGCTTTAGCCCTGGCTTATGAGAGGTAACTCTTTGCATATTCTAGTAGGATGTATGTCAACTAATCTATATGTGTAAACAGCTGAGTCTTACTAATTCAGACCATATTCTTACTGTATGCCTGCGTATTGCGCGCCTGGCAGTCACGATCGCTTCTATTTGAAAAAGGGGTGATAGGATAAGGAGACGCACTTGCCGGTGCTTTCGCTTCTTACTTCCTGTTGCATGTTACTTCGCATTTCTCCCCTATTTTGAGGAAATCCAAAGAAACCTCAGGCATGCGCAAAAGCGAGAATGGTTTTACGATAAAAGATTAGACAGTAGTTCTTTAGATGTTGTAAGTTATTTCTAGGGACACCCTGATCGGAGATTCCCTGTGACTTCCAAAAAAAAATTTCTTATTCGATAAATTTTAGTGATGATCAAGGAAAAGTGGGAGACAATATTGCAACACTTAAATAAATGTATTTTTTTCTTTAATTTTTTAACTTTTTTTTAAAATGATGTTTAATGTTCCTTCACATGTTATGTACATAAGATATATCGCACAGGTAGAAGGAAAGGGGCACCGCTCATTATAATCTGATTAGAAAAGAGCCGTTTATTTTTTATTTGTGTGCTCTGTGCATTCTCGTATTTTACAATGCTGCAAAATTAAAATTTCATTTGTTAAATTGAGCATTCCCCCCTCCCAAAGTTTTAACTCTGAGCGCCGCTGATTGCTTTACTCTAACAAATATACTAATTTGTTACAATGCACTATGTAGTTTTTGAATCTTCGTAACAATATACATTAACGTACTAGAAATAACGACATCATCATGGCACGACGCCAAGGAATCTGAAGAAAAAGAAGCATTTTAAAAGCCTCCGTTTGGATTTCCGCCCAATTAAATCGATTAAAATACTTAAATTATCGTTTATCGATATAAAAACGCTCACTTGAAATATGTAAGATTTGAAAAATCTACAAATCATTATTCGCAATACTGGGTAATTTTCTTCTGTAGATTTATGGCATTAAAGCACATCTTGATACGTCAGAATGAATTAAAAAGGATGTTTTAAAATTTAATTATAAAGTGATTTTTTCTCTAATGTTTAAAATGATTAACGAGCTTTTATAGTAAAATCCAATTTCTTTCGGAAAGAAATTACACCGCTCTTTTAAAATGGCAGGTTTAATCATCTTCAAAACTAAATGGATAACGACTTTAAGGTTTTAAAAATTCCAACACCGTGTTTAGCATTTTAAATGAACTACGTATAATTATGCAAAAAAAAAAAAAAAAAAAACTTTTGGTTTAAGCTTAAAATACAGCTTTCTTTATCAGAGAAATGCATCAGACATAATTAATATTACTTTAGAAATGGTTCGTGTTTAATTTATTCAGACACTGTACGTTAATAAAGAAAAAAGGCGAGAATAGCGTTTTGCACAATTATAGTGATGCGGTTTCACAAGAAAGACTTAAAACTAACAAAGAAATCATTTGAGATTCGAATTCTAAAAATAAGTTCTGAAACAACTTTTTGTTCTCTCTTTTTTTTTCTTTCTTTTTTTTAAAAACTTTATTTCGTGTCTGTATGTATGAACACTCTTGTACAATATGAGCAGGTTCAGGAAAAACCTAACTAGGCCTTACACAAAAACATTTTCATACTCTTTGTCGGTTTTTTTTAATTTTTATTTAATTATTATTATTATTATTATTATTATTTTTTTTGTTGTTTTTTAAGTAACCAATAGGACTGCGCGTTCAAAAAAAAAAAAACCTGTCAAAGTGCTGTTAATACCAGTCATTTAACAAGGATCAAAAAGCGTATGAGAACATAGGGTCGCAACCCCCCCCCCCCAGAGGGCTCTAGAGACATGAGACGGCCTTGTAATACAAATGAACTTTGATTTCAACAGAACGTAGCTCTTACACATTTCAGCATAAACTTCAGAGCAAATCTGCTGGCTACTTTTCCTGGCGGCTGAATTGGTCACGATGGCCCGATTACGTGGCAATCACCAGATATTTCTTCCTTGGATTTTTTCTTGTGTGGATTATAAAAGGACTTATGTGTGAAACACCTGTTGCAGTGCCGGAAGACTTGGTAGGAACGATCGCTGTGGCAAACAGGATATGTTTGAGATACACCTGGTATCTTTGAGAAGGTGTACCGTCCCATGCAACATAGATACCAAGCGTGTCTTGATGTCTAGTTAAACGTAGTCCTGTGAGCTCAACATTTGACTGGCATACTCGGTTATTTTAAAATAGGCTTATCGAGCTTAGAAATTTTGCGTCGACTCTATGGAAATAGAACGAAAGAAAACAGCTCCACTCGTTTTTTATGCATTCCTGTTGAGGCATTTCATTTAATTTATGTTTATTTTATTAGGCTTACGCTTTTATTTATATCCTCATGTCTGAGTTATGTCTCAATATTTTCTAACAAATCCAGTCATTCATTAATATAGCAGAAATTTCTAAGAAAATGTTGTGTTTTAAAAACGTAGATTTTTCAATAAAATAACAGTGTACGCACAAAGCAATTTTAATCGTTAGCATTTAACCATTGTTGTAAAAGCTAAGTGGGTGAAAAAAATCCATAGCGACGTAACTATGATCAAGGGAAAAGTGCGGAAAGTGGGAAATTAATTTTACTTTGAGCCGCCTCCTGTTACGCATGTGAGTGAGTATTTTTCAATAAAATTATCTGTAATTGTTTTGCCTCTTTTCTTTGTGTCATGTGCTATTTTAAACACCCTGTAGCAGTTTCGGGTCGATTTGCTACCCTCTGTTTCAGTATGATTTTTGATCATTGCTGCATAACTGATCTGTCATGTAATTTTGTCAAAAATTTTTTTGAACCACCCAGAATATAAATCTATACACTTTAAATATTAATTAGTATTATGCTCCACCTCCCCCCCTCACACAAGAGCAATAGCGTATCCTCAAATAAAGCAATAATTAAAAAAAAAAAACAAGAACCCGCCAAAAGGAGAAAATTACCCATAAAATACGACCCATCCCCCCCCCCCCCCCCGTTGTCGCTACCCAAATTTATATAAAGTGTAGTTTTCTTTCAGAAAAGCAAATAAGCACGACCGATGGACAGGGTGGTTATAAATTAACGTGAGGTGTTTGGCTCACTCTAACGTGCGAAGTACCGGGCGAAATACAGTCAAATTTCATGGGCGCGCATATTAGACCATGGGATTTTGATTTCTGAAATAAAAAAATTAGTTTAAAAATCGCCCCCAGGGGAAAATTTGGCGTTGTAACAGTGTATTACTCTGAATATCACAAATTAAAAATTTGAAAAAAAAGCTGTAGAAAGCAATTTGGCAAAGAAAAAATGATTGTTAGTTGCAAATGAGGTTCAATATGATCGCCGTAGAATTTTCGGTATGGCCCCCAAGGTGTGGTTTTTGGTTATGGGGATAGCTGAAAACAGTTGTGTATCAAAGACATGTTTCTGAAAAAGTTTAAATGACATTGTCACTTTAAAAGTTGGAGAAAACGATTCTGATACATTACGAGTTGCCGTGGAAAATGTTGTACATCGTATCAAGTTCTTGCAACTTCACAATGGTGATCATGTTGAACTACATTTGAGATAAAAAAAAAGCCATTTTTGCAAATAAAATCGATGCATATTTTGTCAGTAGCATTTAATTCTTCTACAATCAGAGTAATACACTTTTGCAGCACCAAAATTTCCCCTAGTGGCCATTTTTAAACTTTTTTTTTCAGAAATCGAAATCCCACGGTCTAATATGTGTGCCCATGAAATTTGGTAATGTTTCCCCCAGTACTTCTCGTTCTAGAGGGCTCCAAACACCTCACGTTAATTTATAACCACCCTGTATAAGAGAAAAAAAAACTTCAAATTTCATTGCAAATCACTAAGATATACAATTTTTCTCACGAGTAAAACGTTCTGAACGATTTCTTTACAATGCAAAATTTTTCTTTTCGTGCCTGATTACATTTTGTTTTCTTTGCACTTAGTATTTTATTTTGCAAGTTATTAATTTTCACTAATATTCAACGGTTAAACTTGTACACAAATACACAAGCACGCAGGTATAATGCAGTGAGCATAAATATGCAGAAACATACTGCACACTTTAAAATGTTAGCTAACTAATTAAATGTGATAGCGATAATTTTAGAATTTTTTAAACAATCGTTCACTACTAATAATGCATCAAACACTTCCAGGATGATCAGATCCCTTAATTCCTAAAGATTACTTTTGGCGAAATTTTAACACTGGAATAAAGTAAAGGTTTGTGCATACGCTTAATATCATTTATGCAAAAAATTAAGTCTTGACCATAGAATTTCTACACAATATGAGCTGAACAGGAACTATTTATTGCCATGTGAATATGATGCCAAAATAAACACTGATTACTCTACCTAGAGATGACTATAGATTTTGCATTCTGGTATAATACCCAGAGACTCTAAATTTCGCATAAAAGGGTATTTGGATCCCTGCCAGACGTGGGGTGGGGGACGATCGCGCTGCTCGTCCGGCGCATCTTCTCCCGGCCGATTACGTCAGAATGACGTCACTAAAAGCTCGCGGGGGGAAATTTGCCAAACGAATTGTATTTAGGTTTCTGTTTCGCTTTTTCAGAAAAGATATATCTACATTTTTACACATTTTAAATTGGAAACAAAACTTGGGATGATTTTTAAACAGAGCAAACAGTACCTTTGTACAAATATAGCTAAGAAGTGGCAAATAATTATTTAATTACCAAATTCGAGGCAAGATGTTTGTCTGATATTTTGTTCTATTGACCTATATTCCATAAATAGGTTGAGAAACGTAGACGGAAGATTCACAATGCATTTTTCTTGAAAGCATGTAGCGAATATCTGATGTTTCGAATTGTTTATTGTAGCACTTTCCATGACCATTAAATTGGTTGCATTTTCTGAACGACTTTTTGCGGTAAAAGTATTACGTGGAAAACATTTCTTGAAATTCAAATTAAAAAGTACTTTTTTTCATTATTTTCCATTGGAGGATACTACGTATTTTGACTTTGGTTTGCTGGATTTTTTTATTTTCTAAAAGGTGCAGTGTTTTAGCCATTATAAAATTAAATTTAAAAACTAAAAAAAAAACAAGGTTTTTAGCAACATTTCTTTAATTACCTGGATTTTATTGAGTGCAGTAAGTGAAAATTATCAATCAAGGGAGTTGAGGGTTGTCATGGCGCATACTTTGCCTTGACATTTCTAAGGGGTGTTATAAGAGAAATTTAGAAGTTCTTTGCAGAGTTCTTGTTCTTGGAGCTCTAGTATTTGGGAGTTGCTCATCGCTCTAGGAGGGAGCACCCCACGAGCAGAGTCACATCGAATTGTACAAAACACGCGCATGAAAAAACCCTCCTCGCTCTTTCCCTTTTCTCCTATGTACTCATTCCTATCAGCCCTAACTGGATGCTTGCCAGTATTGAATATTCCATGAAAAAAATTGTCGGACAGCAGATAGGTGATTTTCAGAGAAGCAGCCATAACTTGCTTTTTGCTTAACACAAATCAGTGCTTCTTCGATAGGTCTCTGAAGCTTAGATATGTGAAGATAAATACACCAAAAATTTAACAGGGGAACTACTCGTGAATTTTTTGAGTGATCGTGACGAAAAGGTTGCGCAAAAGTAGAGTGGATAGTAAGAAAGACAACTATACGGATTAAGCGCTATTCACATTACAACCGGTAGCGTGAATTAAGCGTTCGGGCCGTCACAAGCGAATTTTTCGCTGCGAAACTTGCTTTCGGAATCCTTTGATATGACAGCACGCCGAATCATCGGTTGCAGTCACCGTTCTAGACTGCTGGATCTCGTCTGCTCCGATGGCCGTCCAATTTTTTGGTAGCAATTTCATTGTTTCTCGCCAGGTACGCACTCTTTGCCCTTGTGAGTGTAGGTCACGTGAATTTCGGACGGAGCTAGTGCGAATGCTCGAAATTTTTCACCTCCGTCCGTTACGTTCGAAAAACATCTTCGTTCGGACGGAACGGTCGTAATGTGAATAGCCCTTAGCACCGAATACCGGCTCAGAAACACGATCACTGGCGCATCTAACATTATCATCCTTTACGAATTGAACCGCAACATTGCTTGCGGACTCTCGCTGCTTTGCTAAATTCATTTCAGCTACCAGTATGTTGGTAATCTCAGCTTCAATGAGAGAGTATCTTCATCCAGCGCTGTTATTGACTTCTCCAGACTGATGAGTCCACAATGATGACGTAACAAAACTGTCGATATTTAGTGTGTAGTTCTGCCTTAACATAGGCTCACTCTTAATAATCTAAGCATTGTTTACCTCTGAGGAAGAGAAATGTGGTGTTATTCAATAGCAAGTAACCGTCCCGCCCCATAAGCCAGGGCTGTTGCAAAAACATGAAATACCCCACAAACTCGTTTATTCCATCCATGGACTGCAGTTTCGTGCTTTTAGCACTCGTCAGAATGGAATAGGAAGTAAACGATCTGGAGGCAGTAATCCTCTTATAGAAGCAGATAGCCAAAAAAACTGGAAGCGAGTGCTAAAATAGCACGAAATTGCAGTCTGTGGATGGAATTAACAAGTTGGTGGCGTATTGCGTGGTGGTTTTGTTTTTTAGTGCTAGAAGATATTGAGATGGGACCACAGACTAAAAATGAATAGACCGCGCATCTCCCTATGAAACAGTGGATGTCAGTAGCGCTAAGATATGTCACGTGATCTACAACGAAATCCTCTCTTTCTCTCTGACGATCTGGCGCGTTAAAATTTTTGGCGATCATTTGCAAGCTGCTGGTAGACAAATGCTTCCTTGCGCTTTCCGATCGCTCGATCCTTCCGATAGCTTCGCGAGACATTTGTTTATTTGCTGCTTGCAAGTTTCATCTCCGACAAACAATCCATGGCACAAAATAGAAAAATAGAATTTTCTACTTGTTTCAAATTAGGTTTCAAAAGTTTTTTTTTTTCGGGGGGGGGGAGGAAGGGGGGGATGCACCAAGTATAGTTTCAAAAAAGCGATTTCAAGACTTAAACTTTGAAGGTTTTGAGCGATATTTAAAAAGAGCAACATTTATCAAAAATCCAGGGTGATATGCATTACTATTTGAAAACAGGCAACATGCCGGAACTCTCTACCCCCCCCCCCCCACACACACAGAGATAAAAATTCTGACGGATCTTATACCAGCATTTGTCAAAGGGTGTTTTTATTTTAACACAAGCATCTATTTACCTTTTAATCTTCGCAAAATATACCACTTTCATTAAAATCCTTAATGAACATGTACTTCGAAAAGAAAAAATTTGCTCAAATATTAGTTCTTAAAATCTATATTTAGAATATTAATTTGTATGTAATATTCATAACGATATCCCACGAGAAAGGGACACTTCTCAAAATAGTTTTGAAATCCTCTCTCGATCTGTAATAAATACTAAAATTGGCTAAACTTTCATCAGGTGGTAGGCACTGGCCCCTATATGGGGGGGGGGGAGGCGGGGGGGGGGGGCTCAAGCCCTCTCTTAGAAACTAGAATTCTCTAACTTTTAGTACAATTTGTTTAAAAAAAATCATAACTTTTTCAACCATCAATCAATAAGTAACTAAAAAAGCCAAAATTAAATAACTTTAATCATCACTGAAACTTCTTTACAGGAACAAAATATCCTGCTAAGCTGTTGGAAAACTATCTGAGACTCCCCCTCCCCCCGCCCGAAATTGCGAGAAATAATCTTTAAAAAAGCCGTTGCTTTACGTATGTACAAACAATTGATAATTAGTTACACATAGTTCAGTAGAGAATGAATAAAAAAACGTCATAAGTAGGGGAGGTGATTTTTTAAAAATGCAATTTTTGAGACATGCCCTTTCATTCTGCTTGTGAGGTATAAGGTCGTACCGACAGATGAATAGTGCAAAAAGGTCGAATTACGAAAAATAGAGAATTTCACTTTTGCTGTAACTTTTTCCAGAAAGAAAGGGAAAATACTTCTAATTGAATAAAATGTTTAAATGGTAATTTAATGGCATTTAAATCAAGGCTTTACATTCCCCACAAACTATGCAAAAACATTAACTTGTTGAAATAGAACTTATTAAAGTCACAGATTTACTCTATCGGTGAAGATATAGATTTCTTTTCATTCTGTGTGATCAAAGATAGCCAGCAAAACACTCAACTAAAATTGTTAATTTTGTTCATAAAATGTTACTCGCCAAAAAAGTGATAAAAATCTTTCCAACTCTATTTTTAACAATTAAAGCAAGAGTTTTGAAAATAACTGAGATATTATTACAGACTAAACTTACCTATGGAATGTTATTGGTCCTCCCTTGACCGATTTTTCTTTGCATCCAAATGCACAACATTTAGAAACCATTTTATCTCAAAACAACAGTTCATCTCCATAGAAGTGCATGCTATGATCCGCTGCGGTGGTTGTAGATCACGTGGTTAAAGCCAGGTAGGTTCTGGCGGCAGAAAGGTTACCACACACTCTCTCTATGTATCCTAACTCTGTGGATGGGACCAGAGGCGTAGCTAGGGGGGCCAGCGCCCGTGGCGTACTTCGGAAATCGCGCCCCCCTCAGGTTCACGTTGATGGGAGGTCACAGCAGTGACCTCCCAAAACAGTTCCTTATCCAGTAAATTTTGATTGATCGATTGAAAAAAAATTGAGACAACATTACAAATTTGATTTATTTTTTCTTTAAAAAATGTTTTTAATGATGCCCAATCTTAATTCTCATTAGATTGTATGGTATGTGCGCTTACTCGTATTTTAATGTCTGGTACAAAATTGGAATTTTCCCTTTTCCAACAAATTTAATTCAGGGAGCCTCTCCCTCTCCCAATCATTTCACATAAAATCAATAAAACCAATAACACCTGCACTTCGTCGCTAAACTTTTTTTTTCTTCATACAGCTTTAATTCAAAATGCAATTTATTTCAAAACGATAGAAAAATATATACAATAAACATAATTTTCACATTTAAAATAAAAATCACAACTTTTGAACAATTCTAGTATAATTAGGAAAGCAAATCAAATATAATTAATCTGAAATTGGCTCAATAAATAAGACCCATAATATACTGGAAAAATAAAAGTTCTACATATTTGATACTCTTAGAGTGCGGTTATTTTTACAAATAAGACTTTTCATGCTTTACATTACTTATTATTATGTGAATAAATAATTAACGTAGATAAAACTTCACTCCTATTTCATACATTTCCTTTAGAAAGCTGTGCTTTTTTCTCTCTACAAACAGCGAAAATAAGCAGATACGCAAAACTTCACAATTCAAACTTTAGTAAAGATCTTTCTACTTTGGAAGTTTAACTATCATTTTTAAACTGTAAATGAGCTATTACCTTTTTTTTCCATTAAAAAAAAAATTATATATATAAGTTAAAAATAATTCATTGACGAATGAAAAAATGCTTAACATTTGTTGTTGTCTTAAATTTTATCAGCAATAACAGAAAAATTTAATCCATTTTTATAAGTGCTATTTTATCATTATAAAATCGGTCAAAATGCCGCCCCCCTGGTTGCTGCGAGCTTTCTATCCTGTTAAATAGATCTGAGCGGTGTATCCGACTGAAATCCGCCAAAACATAACTCCAAGTTCTACGTGATTTGTGGCGCAGTGAGGGGAACTTGCGCTGTGCAGGCCAGTCTGTCCAAGTTTGTATAAGGTTTATCGCTAAAAGAGTTGAGGTAAGACGAAGAAAAGTGAATCGGAATGGCATTCCCTGCCACAGGTAAAATTGTTATTCTTTTTTTTTTTTTTCTTTTTTCGACAATTGTTTCATTTTGTCCTCTAGCTCTTGTTCTTACGAGTTTTTTTCTTTAACATTTTTCCACTATTAAAAAAAAAAAAAAAAGGTCAAAATTGCGCCCCCCTGGTTGCTGCGCCCGTGGCAAGAGCCACTCCTGCCAACCCCTAGCTACGCCTCTGGATGGGACTAAGAAATTGCAATGTAAAATAAAGGCAGAAGGATAAATCAAGGATGGATCCAGCTTCTGGTTTTGTGGGGACCATTGCTTAGGTATGAACACATAAATTGAGGTCGGAAGAACGTTCAGCATTACGAACCAACCAAAGGGGCTCCGGAATACATGCTAACTTAGATGCTTGAGAAGCTCTCCGTTAGAAATTTCATTATATTGGAGTCCTATAACCGTAGTTTTAGCCTAATTTTTATCATGCTAGCACATTGGGGACCGATAATAAACGTACATTTCATCATCAAGGAGCAGTTTCTTTGGCATTATAAAGTGAAATTTTAAAACTAAAAATTAAAAAAAACAAATTTTTTAGCAATATTTCTATAATTATGCGGATTTTATTTAGTGCAGTAAGTAAAAATTATCAACCAGGGGAAGAGGGGGGGGGGGATCATGGCGCATATGTTGCCATTGACATTTCTAAGGGGTGTTTTAAGACCGTTCAACAGGCTATGAGGTGTGAGAGCTGATAAGAATCTCACGAAAAACTAAAAGATGGCACTAGGGTTACTAATTACTATGTATAATAATATTTGATATTCGCAAACGGTCAATTGATAAAATAAGAAAGTTAAGAGAATTCACGTAAAAAGTCTACAATGTTTTAAGGGGAAGACATGGCCGATGAATTCACCCCTATGACAAGGGCTTCACTGCTTCGTCCGCACCGTCACAGAAACTGAACTGATTTTACCTGCAGTACAGGAAACACAGAGCACGCACACAGTCCAGGAACCCCCGTACATACCACTACACTTAGGCAAAATGAGATACAACGTTTAAAAGCACTAATAAGATTAAAAGGTTAAACGTTTTAAACAGGGGCAAACATATTTCGGAGGCAACAGCTTTCTTCTTCAGTGCCCAGCAAACAAATGGAATGAAAAAAGGTCATAAGAGAGTTTAAATACGAAAATCGGAAGAAGATGGACCAATAAGATCTAATCATGTGCTTAGGTTATGTTTGACGAATCAGAATATGTAAATTTTCAGAAAATCGATCAAGATTTGAGAGATTGCGGAACAGCAAAAGATTCGTTACAGAGATTATTATATTCTTCTATACACGCTGTTGGGCCATAGTGGCCTGATCAGTAAGAAGTCATACATAAAAGGCTTCTAGAAAATCTAATTTACTTACAGTAGTAGGTCTGCAAATGATTTTGGCTTCTGAAAAAACAAAATAATCCCCTGTGTCAAAACAATGTTTTGCAATAGACGATTGCCTGTTTTTTAACATAGAAACACTACACATGGTTTAACTTAGAGCCGCTATATAGACAGGCCGACGCATCAAGATTAAGTTTCACCACTTTGGATCCAATTCCTTAACTTTTACTTTCAAATTTTCATTGTTGCGGAGTAGGGTTACCAGGAAAAAGTTTTGGCACATTGCTAAGCTTTGCCAAATCCACGTGCCGCTAATATTTGCTCACAGTGAAAAATTACCAAAACGCGATTACTGGCCAGAAAAGACAACCACTCAAACACAATAACACGCGCTGGATCCAAAGTGGTGAAACTTAATCTTGATGCGCCGGCTCGTATATATAGGGGCCTTAGTTTAACTGGTTGGATGGGACCTAACGAGCGATCTATTCTTTTGATCCAGACCTAGGAGCCGATCAACCCCTGGTCCAGCACCCCCAGGAGTATTGTTTTGGAATGGGAACTTGGAGGTCTTTGTGACTACGAGCATTTGTAACGTGCTCCAGCCAACGTAAATGAATAAGGTGAATTTTCGATAATCATAGATCGAACCCGGCACCTTGCTGTTACGAGTCTGACGCATTACTGATCAGGCCACCATGGCCCAGCAGCGTGTATAGAAAATGCCACAGAATTTTACAGATAGTCCTTTCAAGGAAAAGGATTAACCCATTTATGCCCAAGTTTTTTTTAACAATTTTTTTCAAATTTTATCTGCTTAAAACTCTTACTTGGAATAGTTTACATACATTTTAGACGTAAAATAGATCGCCGTTGCCATATTTATTAAGAGCAAGAATCTGAGAGAGTGTCACGCCTGTGATTCATGACCTCTCAGATTTTCTCCCAAAAATTACCAAATGTTTATTATCTTATTGAAAGACCAAATCCAGAATGTTTTGCTCTGAAGTTGAGTTGTTTAGTTTTTATGGATCCCTAAAGATGAAGGTGCGGCATCAAAAATTAAGCGGATTTTCAAGACATGGAAGTTGCCGTGAGCCAAAACTCTTACCAGGAACTGTTTAACTCCAATTTTCTTTTTGTATATGGAATATAGAAGGTTGAAACTTTACAAAATGAATGTTAAATTTGTGGTAAGTTGTTGCCGTAAGGTCAGTGAAGGCCCTCAAAACAAAGAATTTTTGACGTTTTTTAGCGTTTTTGAGGTCTAAAAACAGCTTGTACATTTCAGTTGCCACGGCAAAAGTAGTGTCGTTTGAAAGACCAGTGTAAGCACTTTAAAATAATGTAGAAATAACCGAGGAAAGTTCAACGTGCTTTGAGTTGCGTAAGGCCGAAATATGAAAAATGTCATATTTTACCGATATTCAAACGATCATAACTTTCTCTGACAACAACATATTGAAACATTTTTTTTGACAATGTCATACTCTATTCTTTGTCTTAACAGAACAGTTGAGTCCTTTGAGGCGAAATGTGAAAAATTTTTTGACAAAAAATGTAGACATTTTCCATATTTCGGCCTTACGCAACTAAAAGCACGTTGAACTTTCGTCGGTTATTTATACATTATTTTAAAGTGCTTACACTGATCTTTCAAACGACACTACTTTTGCCGTGGCAACTGAAATGTACAAGCTGTTTTTGGACCTCAAAAACGCTAAAAAAACGTCAAAAATGCCTTGTTTTGAGAGCCTTCACTGACCTTACGGCAACAACTTACTACAAATTTAACATTCATTTTGTAAAGTTTCAACCCTCTATATTCCATATACAAAAAGAAAATTGGAGTTCAACAGTTCCTGGTAAGAGTTTTGGCTCACAGCAACTTCCATGTCTTGAAAATCCGCTTCATTTTTGATGCCGCACCTTCAACTTTGGGGATCCATAAAAACTAAACAACTCAACTTTAGAACAAAGCATTCTGGATTTGGTCTTTCAATAAGATAATGAACATTTGGTAATTTTTTGGAAAAAATCTGAGAGGTCATTGAATCACCTCATAATGCTAGGCGTGACAGTTTCTCAGATTCTTGCTCTTAAGTTATTTAACGTCCAGTTTATGGGATATTTTGCAGATATGTGAGCAAAATACGACCTTACTTGACTTTACTTTTGCAAAGTAACATTACAGAAGGCACGTGTGATCAATTTTAAGCAAATCATTTTAAAATAGTTTAATTTTATGAAAAATTAGTTCGCAAAAAGAAACTTACTTTCTATGGCTACCCATGCTGAATCGTTGCTTGACTGATTTGTCTGAAAATAGCTGTCAATAAATAAACTCTGATGTCCAAATAGTGGCTCTAACTGATTTTCTCAAGAAGAAGGACTATTTAACTTGTGAAAAATAGCTTTAGTAAAATGATAATACCCATTACAGGTTTTTGTATGCAGTAACTAACAAGCCTCCCGTTTTTAGGCTACTAAGCATAACTGGGTTAAAGCACAAAATTGCCATTATAATACCTTTTCTGGCATGATGCCGAGTGCAGCTCTGACATGATACTAAGGATTGAAAAAAAAAAGATCGTTGTCTTCCCTTGAGCAGTAAAATCACAGAACCTTCAAAACCAGTTTTAATCTTAATTATACTCGGTTACTTTAAAATAGGCGTATCAAGTTTAGAAATTTTGCGTCGTCTCCATGGAAACCGTACCTAAGAAAACAGCTCCAACCTTTTTTTTATGCATTGCTGTTGATGCATTTCATTTATTTTATGTTTGTCGAATTAGGCTTACTTTTTTATTTATATCCTCGTGTCAGTTATTTCTCAACGTTTTCTAACAAATCTAGGCATACATTAATATAGCAGATATTTCTAAGAAAATGTTGTGCTTTATTAACCTTGATTTTTCAATAGAACAATAGCTTACGCACAGAGCAATTTTAACCGTTTGCATTTAACCATTGTTGCAAAAGCTAAGAGGGGGAAAAGTCCATAGCGCCGTAACTATGACAACCATCAGGGGAAAAGTGAGGAGAGTGGGCAATTAATTTTACTTTGAGCCACCAGCTCTCGTTACACAGGGTGCAGTTCACGCCAAATCCCAGAACAAGGTACTGATTACTACGTGAATGAATAAGACAAATGATTGTGCCCAGGCCCGACGAGAGGTCATCTCAGCCTAGTTGGAAACTAGGGGCTCGGCACTGTTGGAGGCCCGGATTGGAATTGGAGTAATGTAAATTTTATAAATTTTAAGGGGGAGAGGGGGCAATGACCAAATTCACTTGGTGCTCGCTTCGGCTCTCGATGGCCTTGACTGTGACTTCTGATAATTAAAAAAAAAAACGCCCTGGGTTATCAGGCGTGCCCCCCCCCCCCCCCCCAAGTTTTTCACAACCCTCTTGTGCTTTTTATTTTAATTTTAGTTATTTTTTTTTAAATATTATTTATTTATTTATTTATTTGTCTATATATATATATATATATATATATATATATATATATATATACATATATATATATATATATATATATATATATATATATATATATATATAATTTTTGGAACTATGGGCAGAATAGAATCTCTTTTTTCCCCTTCCAGACATTCCAAGCACACACACACGCACATAAAATAAATAAATAAATAAATAAAATAATTATAAAGAGACAAAAGAAATAATTTTAATTTAAAAAATAAATTAATGAATGATTTTTATTAAAAAAATCTGTAATTAATTTAAATTAAAAAAAATAAATAATTTAAATAAATAAATAAATTAGTTTAAAAAATTCCCCCAGAAAAATTTGATTTCGCAATTGCGCCATAATCTACCCCTGTGGGTTATTGTGGCGAACACGTACAGATCATGTTCGTGTCTTTTAAATCAATTTAGTAACTACCACTAATAAATCATACTTTCTTATTGATTCTCCATTTAATTGTGTACAACCAAGTATCAATTGTTTGCAAATAAGTAATTACTAAAAGTATCAAAAAATATTTCATTTAAACAACGAGACTATTACGTGCTCCACGCCATTAGAAGTGAAGATTGTGATATCGCTCACTTATTTCCCGCGACAAATTGAAGTCTTCTGCTTCCGATTCCAAATTGACCCAACTTCTGTTGATGGCACAACTTCACGAATTCGACGTTTTTTGCTTCATGTTTTTTAAACATGAATGTTATTCTTTCGATGTCGATGTTTTATATTTAAGCAGCAAAGCTACAGAAAAAATGTGATTATTGTATAAAATTTTACAGTAAACTCTCGATTATCCGCGAGAAGATTATACGCGATACGCGGTGCGGATTATCCATGATAGTCTGGGGGAAAGAAACAAACACAAATTACTGATTTTTTCGAAAAAGCACAAATTTAAATAGTTTTTTTGAAATATTTCTTACCCAAGAGTGCGGTGTACTTCATCCAACAAATTATTTCACCTGGGCGTTATCGTATGCATTATTTCTTTATAGATTTTATATGCTGGACAACCTCAAATACAAATATTTTTTTATGTTGTACCTATCGTCACTATTTTTGCACATCACGTCTTCAGTGTAATGCAATTCTTTTTAAGCAAAAGACATTTTTTATCTTCTTTAACCCTTATTTTATGCTTTTTTCGGATTATCCGCGATTTTCGTTATCCGCGATACCTGCGCCACCCAATTCCAAGAATAATCAGGAGTGTGCTGTATTTTCATAAGTATCATCTATATATATAAAGATGACGGGCTTTATACGTTTGTAACCGCTGGCTAGAAGCCCCCACAGCACCTACAGACCTAAAACTTGGCAAAAAAATTCGAACGTATCCCCGTGTAATGCATCTCGAAGGCCAAATTCTAAATTTCGAATTAGTTATTTTTAAATTAATTAATTAGTCCCATTTTTGGTGTAACCGCAGGGACGTCATTTCAAGATTTTCCGGGGGGGGGGGGGCAAAGGGTAAAAACACAATACAATTTCACCAGAAATCATCAAAAACCACGCCCACATTTATGTAAATACATTGATTTCTCAAAGTCAGGGTGGGGGTAATTGACCCCCCTGCCCCCCTAAATGACGGGCCTGTGTAACCGGCATAATTGAGGGGAAATCCCCCCCCCACACCAAAACATTATATATCGCTGAAAAGGGTTTTTTCCTGAAAAAGAAAAGTTTTAGCACGTTTCTCTCCGTTAATTAGAACAGGAGATATTAATTAATCCAATTTAGCCAATTTTCAAGGCTTAACTATGTACGCAGTACTGAAACACTAGGTCCATTTTCAGACGAACGGCTCTTTCGTCCCTGAAGGTACATAGTGGTTTATCTTTGCGTACAGAGTTAAGCCTTGAAAATTGACTATATTTGAGTAATTAATATCTCCTGTTACTTAAATTAATGTCTTTTTGATTTATTTGGTGAATTGTTTCAAACTTTAACAGGACTTTAGTGGAGCACATTTGAATTGAATAAGATAATAAGTTAACTTCAGAGGATTGAATTTAAATTTATTCAGTTGACTTCCTTTACATTTCTTGCACGGGCATTGCCGTGCGGGTACTGCTAGTGTAATATACACTGAAGTGACAAAAGTCATGGGATACCTCTTAATATCGTGTCGGCCCTCCTTTTGCCCGGCGAAGTGCAACAACTCGACGTGGCATGAACTCAACAAGTCGTTGGAAGTCTTCTGCAGGAATATTGAGCCATGCTGTCTCGATAGACGTCCATAATTGTGAAAGCGTTGATGGGGCAGGATTTTGGGCACGAACAGACCTCTCGATGGTGTCCCATAAATGCTCAATGGGATTCATGTCGGGCGATCTAGGTGGCCAAATCATTCGTTGGAATTGTCCAGAATTTTCTTCAAACCAATTGCGAACAGTTGTGGCCCGGTGACATGGCGCATTGTCATCCATAAAAATCCCATCGTTGTTTGGGTACATGAAGTCCATGAATGGCTGCAAGTGATCTCCAAGTAGCTGCACATAAGCATTTCCAGTCAATGTTCGGTCCAGTCGCACTAGAGGACCAAGTCCATGCCATGAAAAAACAGCCCACACCATTACGGAGCCACCATCAGCTCGAACAGTGCCTTGCTGACAGTTTGGGTCCATGGCTTCGTGGGGTCTGCGCCACACTCGAACCCTACCATCGGCTCTTACCAGCTGAAATCGTGACTCATCGGACCAGGCCACGGTTTTCCATTCATCTAGGGACCAACCGATATGCTCACGTGCCCACGAGAGTCGCTGCAAGCGATGTCGTTCTGTCAGTAAAGGCACTCGAGTCGGTCTTCTGCTGGAATAGCCCAAGAAATCCAAATTTCTCCGCACAGTTCTAGCAGACACGTCCATTGTACGTCCCACATTGATTTCTACGGTGATTTGACGCAGTGTTGCTTGTCTGTTAGAATTTACGACTCTTTGCAGACGTCGCCGGTCTCGATCTTTAAGTGCAGGCGGTCGACCACTGCGCTGTCCATGGTGGGATGTTATGCCTGAAATTTCATACTCTCGGCACACTCTTGACACAGTGGATCTGGGAATGTTGAATTCTCTAACGATTTCCGAAATGGCCTGACCCATGCGTCTAGCTCCAACTAACATTCCGCTTTCAAAGTCTGTTAATTCACGTCGTGCGGTCATCATCACGTTAAAACCTCTTCACATGAATAACTTGAACAGAAATGAAAGCTCTGTAAAAGCACTGCGCATTTATACCTGTTCTATGCGATGCTACTGCCATCTGAAAATTTGCATGTTGCTATCCCATGACTTTTGTCACTTCAGTGTATTTATTACTATTATTAATACTAAATACTGAACTATACTTACATGATAAGTGCATGTAAACTTGGCGGATATTCAATAGTTTTGAAAATCAGAGATCTCAAATAAATTTTTATAAGACAGGAATTGATAAGCAAAAAAAAGAACAAAATCCATTTTATGTTTTAAGTTACCCCAAGCGACAGAAAATCGTTTAACAGTCCACCAGTCACATAAAATCGCACAAGAATTTGGGCTGCGTTCAAAGATCACGCGACGCCAGAGATAAAGCTCTAATTGATTTTATGCTGGCTCGAACAACACCACTTATTTCTTTTAGTGTCTGTTCCCAAGAAAACAATCTTGCGGGACACTTTGGCAATAACACTCCTCCTCCTCTTCTTCTTCTCTCTCTCTCTCTCTCTCCCAACAGCCGCGTGTCACCGCATTTAGCCTCGACCGTAACTGGTCATCGTTCAGCAAATTGGGAAGAAGGGCCCCGGCACTGGACCTGCATAACATATTCGAGCAGGAAAAAGAAAATTACGAGAGCGAGGAGCGGGCGACCCGTCTCGTGCCAACTTGGAAGAGGGCCATCTATTGATTGGGGCCGCAGCGGCCGCACAGAAGATGTGAAACTATTAACTCCAAAAGGAATTTCCCGAAAGACAAAGAATCTGGTCGTCTGGCAAATATGGATGTGCATGTGTAATGATTTTCTCAGCAGGTGCTGTATGGAAAAGCAGATTATACTTTTGTGTGGATAGTGCTTCCTCTACATTTTTTTCAGCGCCCTGCCCCTTTTAAGTTTGCATCGAATGTTTTTTCTCAGCCTCTTTGAAGTTTTAACAAAAATCGAAAAAAATAACTTTTTTTCGAAGGTTTCTGATTTAAATTTAAATCTGAATGATTTTGGCACAATTTTTTAAACTAAGGGCCGGAATCCACATCAGCAGAAAACCGACCGAAACCGAAGGCAGAAACCGAAAATCCGCGTGCTTTCCATAGGAAAATCATTTAGGGCCATGCTCCACATCAGCGTAAAACGCGACCGAAACTGAAGGCAGAAACCGAAAATCCGGGGACTTTCCATAGGAACACCATTGAATCCATTTTACGCTTCTGCCTAATTTTTCTGCTTTACGTCGATGCGGAGCATGGCCCTTACTTACATTTTACGTTTCTGCTTTACGTAAATGTGGAGCTTGGCCCAAGAGTTCAAAAACTTTTAATTATTCAAAAAAAAAAAAAATAATAATAATAATTTCTATGAAAGAAAAAAAAAAACGTGGATTTTGCATGCATGTAGTCTGCCCAAAAAGTCCCTTCTCCATTACAAAAGTTCTATCAAAAAGTGTTTTATTATCTGGAAGCATACCGCCCCTCTTTTGGTCTGGGACAAACACTATATACATTCCAGCCCGCTTAATGGAATATCGGTTAAAAGAATATCCCGCTTAATAAAACACATTTTCAATGTACCAAAACCGTTATAATGTATAAGTTTGATCCCGAACAATGGAATATCCCACTCAGTAGAATATTTTTCCGTGACAAAATGGCTGTTCCATTAAGCGGGTTCGATTGTATAAAAAAATTAGGAAAAGGTGTGATTATTAGATATATTTTTCTTTTTGATTTAAAGTTATTTTCTTTTGAAAAACTATATTTGTGACCTGCATTGTCAACAGTAACCAATTTTCTAAACGAAACGAAACAAAACAATATTTAATATACATTATTTCAGTTCGAAAACGAAAATTTAGAAAAACATTAAAAACAGCACCAGAAAAAAAGAATCAAGTGCTAATGTGAGCCCTCTTTAAAAAGTAGCCAAAAAATAATTGCAAATATTTATTGCTAATATTTGTAGTTATAAACCAAATAAAATAATATTCAAAACTAAATACAAACAAATAAATGCAAATAAGTAAATGAACTGCGTATAGAGGCAAAGAAGAGTAAAGTATCAGATAAAAGTAACCGCAGTGTGCTAATACAGTAAACAAAGGTAATTTTAACCCATTAATGCCTAGCGTCCCTTTTTAGGGACGGTCCAAAAAAGGGTCTGAATTTCCCCAAAATGAACGTTTCAACCAAATAATAGTGTTCAATTAGTACCTTGGTATTGTTTCAATTCGTTATTAACAGATTGCAGCACATAACCATAGTTAAGTGCGTTCTGTAGCAATTTTAATATGATCTATATCGAAACTGAAACATCGTTCACAATCTCAAAGAAAAAAGCTAAGTTTTCAAAGTTATTCCCAGCTTCCCAGTTTATGTTAATTGCGAATTTTATTTCTTCTTATAAAATGTCTATTTAAATATTATATCGTAGGCAGGAAAAAATTTCAGTAAAAAAAGTATGTACCCTCTGGGGTCTATCGTAACTTTTAAGGGAAGATTGTTCTTTCCTTAATAAAATATTTATTTTTTACATAATATTTTTTTTATTATTTTTCCTGTTCATTAAACATTGTTTGTAACCAGTGTACAAAATATCTTTGGGGAAAAAAATGTCAGGCATTAATGGGTTAAGTAAATAACATTTTTTTAAAGATTTAAACATTCGCAAATAAGAAATATAAACTATATATAGATTCTAAAAGGAAGCGATAATGGTATTGACGAAAGCTTTTTTTAAAAGGGAAAATAAATTTCAGTTTCTAAAAGAGGTTGTGCCTGAGATAATAAAAGAAAAACCACATTCCGTGTCCCTATAGGCATTCCCTACAACAAATAGAAATATCTTAATTTGTAATTAAACAAAAAATTTTTCATTTAATCAACTCATTTTTTTTCGTTTATATCTTCACTTTCTTCCTTCTTTTACAAAGCGCAGTATTCCTCCTTGTATAGATGAAAGAGAATTCAGGTATCATAAATATTTAACCAATACTCAGCACACGGTGCAATATTATGTGAGGCAGCATTGACTGAACATTATAAATAGCTTAATTAGAATGGGCCATCGTCATACACAGAACTGGGGCTCTCCATTCTGTAATCAATATAGAACCATTCCATTGATGAAACCCCAGAACTAAAGTGTATTTAATGATCTGCCAAACTATTAAATTGATTCTATTAGTTAGCTATCACACAATTGGTTCATAAGTGAACAATAGCAGAAACAAGGGAACTACATTATCTCTCTTGGGAGCCCTTGAAGTTTCATTGATCAATATATTTGCACCAAAGTCACATTTTACGCAGATATTGCACTTAACTCCCGTGGTTTTAAACTTTGGCTTTTATACGTGACTAGCTTATTACCCAGCTTTGCCCGGGTGCTTATAGATACAACGAGGCTATAAAAAATTATTTGAATGGATTCTATCCACACGGACATATAAAAATTGCATTATTCTGTCTTTCAGGTACAAACTCTGAAAAGAACTAACATATTTCTAAGTTAAGCGTTTGCAGAAAAATAGCATCAACAAAAGGCGAAAAAGTATGAGGCATGTTGTATGTGCTGTGTCGTTAGAACATGAATTATAATTGTTTTAAACTTATTTCATGCTAAAATGAAATAGGTGAGCCTTAAATTAATAATTCATTGTTAATCGTAATCTTTGTTGGAAAATACTCATATTTAAATGTATTAAATTTTATCGATTTTTTATGCTTAAAGACTTATTGCTATTACTCTATCTATTCAAAATTGAAAGAAAATGGCCATTTTGTGACAAAACAATTTGAATTTTGAGCTTTTTGGATTTTTTCAAAATTTTAAAACCCTATCTATGTGAATTCCAGCTCATCAAGGAACATCTGTGCCAAGTTTGATGAAAATCCGATGAAAACTCGATTTGTATAAAGAACATACATATATACAAATATACATATATCCACTTTTATACATAGAGATACATTTGAATATATGGAACTATCATGTACTGCCGTGGGAAGTTAAAGGACAGTGTCTGCAGAAATGGGGTTTTGAGATGTTTGAAGAAATACGTTTGAGTTCCGTACTAAAAATAGGGAAACGTTTTAAAGACGACAATTTTTCGTGAGGAAATATTAATACCTTTGTTCTTAAAAATAAAGCAAATAATACAAGGTTAAAAAAGCACAAATATGCAGGAATACGCAGACACGTGTTTCGGCGTCACAAAGAAAGCATTTTTCAATGCACAAAATGGGAGCTTATGGATGTAAAGACATTCTTTTGTTGGATTTCAAGGGAAAAATCAGATGCTAATGAAGTTAAATTGTTCTCATCGATATCATTTCCATATTATCAAAGCAGCCATCAACCCAGGGTATCTAAAAGCAGTTCTTTTGGAAAAAAAAAACCAAATCAAATGCTTAATAGAATTGTAATAATTCGTCATTAATTTCCATAGCATGCATCAACCAATGAAGCCATCTAATCGAGTAGCTAAAAAGTATTGCTAAGGAAAAAAATCAAATCAAATGCTAAACTGAATTTCAATAAGCAATCTATAACATTCTACAGCATTCATCAATAAAAGCAGCCATCAACCTGATGTATTAAAGGTCAACGACTAACAAAAAACTCCAACTCAATGCTGAATTGAATTATAATAATTTTTCATTAGTTCCATAGCATGCATCAACCATTGAAGCCACCGAACCGAGTTGCTAAAAAGTAGAGCTAAGGAAAAAAATCAAATCAAATGATAAATTGATAATCAATCTACATCATTTTACAGCATCAAACTGAGGGGCTAAAAAGCAATGAATTAAAGAAAATATCAACTTGAAATGCTGAGTCGACTTCTAATTGTTTAGATCATTCATCTACATTTCACACCATCAATCATTCGAAGCAGCCATCAATCCGAAATGTTAAAAAGTGCTAAAAAAAGAATCAAATCAAATACTAAACGAAAAAGATTTTGTTCGAAGCGCTTGGAAACTGCTCAACTGGAGGAGAGCAGGAGTAAATCGACGCATCTCAAAGAAGATTTTATAATTGCATAACACATGCTACGCTTAGCCAATCAATGTTTACGTATTGATAGAATAATATATACTGTCTGATATTCTTAGGTAAAACATTCCGCGTATTTACGCATGCGCCAGGTCTTCTCTGATCTTACAGAATAGGGGTGATAGGTAAGATAACTATAAGGAGAAGAATAATAAGAAGCATTTTGAGCCGTATCAAACAACAGAGAACGATGTTAATTTCAAATGCATAGTTTAGTTGAATATGCTAATGGATAGCAAATGCAAGTTTAAAAGTGAAAACTTCGGAAAGTTCGAAACCACAACCCATCACCCCTTTTTCGGTGGAATGGTTCGCGATTGCTTGGCGCGGTTTTCAAGGATGGACAGTAAATGTGTAACGAAAACAGTAAATTAGTCAACACGGAATATGAGACTTGCAAAGTTGTTTGCTTTGATTTCAGTGTTGTTCGTGTTTGTAATAAGCCTGCATATTGTCGTCTCACCATTTTCAGACTTAGTGTATTCCACAAAAACTGGCAACAGTTCTTGTCACACTATCAGCGGTTACCATTACCCCTTGGCAGTTTTTATGCCAGTTTCCCACAAGATGGAGGCACTTGGGTTCTTACGATGTAACATTGCACTTGTCTTATAGAGAAACGCCGGCTAAAGTAGATATATTTGACATGCCGCATTATCATACAACAAGGTGACTGAAAATTTTCAGAGAATCTGTAATCTTGGGCATAAGAGACTAATCAACACCTCAGTGTCATCCACCAAAGATTAAAGGGGAGGGGGGTCTCAGAAATTGTGACAGTTCATGATAAGGGGAAGGAAGGGATGGGGTAGCAAGGGATTGTGGCATCACGCATATTTTTTAATGCTTGTAAAGAGAGGTGAAGGGCTAGATTGAAGTTTGACAAACTGTGACAGAGGGGGAGGAGTGTCAAATATGACGAAAAAAGAGTGTCACCATTTCTGTATCTCAGAACCAGATCGACATAGTTCCAAAAATGGCGATTTTCACTTTGTCCCTGCATTATATGTAGAATCTTATTCCGCATCGACAAAGAACAACGTTATTCTATAGAATGAATTCCTTCACAATTATTTAGCAGCATTAAAAGAGCGCGAGTCTTATCCTTTGCACGCATTTGACAATTGTTTTCGCCATCTGCTGAAAAGTTACGAAAATGGAGTTCCGTTAGTCTGATTCTGAGGTACAGATTTATGGACAGATCATTACCATTACGACCCCTTGCCGACATGGATAGTTATTAAGTTGAGGTGAAAAAAGGAAGCAAAGAAAGAAACAAAAAATTTTTGTAAGAAATTGAAGGAGCAAGTGGATAAAGGTGATATGTGACATTTTGGAAAAACATACTTTTTACCATGGATGATGGTGATAAGGTAATATTTTCTTTTTTCTTTTTTTTAATGCTTTTCTAGAAATTTAAAAAAATGTCACATATAACCTTTATTCACTTGTCCCTTCAATTGTGTTTGTGAGTTAACACAATTGAACACACACTAATTTGAATTTGTGTAAATCGGCGAAATTCAAAAGTCACATATCACCTTCATCCACTTGCCCCTTTAATTAACATAAAATATCACAGTAGAATAAACTTGAAGCGATTTATCAAAATTAATTAAAGTGAGTTAGATACCAGATAAATTCTTACGTTCACGTCATTCCTTTTTTTTATTTTCGCAACTGTTCACGATTTGTCAGTCTCTTAAAAACTCTCCCAGAGAAAGTAGCCAAAAAGAGAGACAGAAACTCCCTCAGCCCCCCGGTAAGAAGCTAATTTCCCACCATTAATGTTGAGCCTCCTCTCAATCTACCTCTCTCCCTTTAATTTCCCCACGGAATTCCCTTCCTCTGTAAACGACCGAGGTTCAGTAATTCCTTTGAAAAGGAATGCACTGGCAACGCAGAGGGGTGAATGGCGGCAAAACTGAATTGCTGCAAACATTTTGGCCAACTCCAAAACGTTGTTTGGACAGCTGAGGATAGGCTCTGGCGACTGTGAGGATGTGCCTCATCGAATAAATTCCCGTCGAGTTATCCGTGAGGGAGACAAGAAATGTTTTTACTTCAATTGGACCGTAGGGGACAAAAGAGAAAGAAAGAAAAAGCTTGAAAATATGAACCAATGAATGAACATTTAAAAGCAATTTCATTTTCAAAAATTCATAACCATGTGACAAAAAGGGAAGCACATTTTCCATCTGACAATAAAAAGACTTTAGATCAGTGGTTACAAAAGTACAGACCTCCACGGACCCCCTCCTAAATATAAACTAATGTTTATGAAAAGAAAAACCCTAGTAGGTTTTTCCACAGCACATGTTTACTAAAAATAAATTTAAAAAATGAACTTTTCAAGGGGGGAAAGAGAAGTAGTCCCTGATGTTAATCCTTTCCTTTTAAACACAGCAAAAGTTGCCTAAAATGCATGTTTATAACTTTAATTTCGAAGGGAAGTCCTTAAACCTTATCAGGCAGAGGTTCTAGTCTAACACTGTAAAATGCACAGTAATAAGCTGTAAAATTAGCAATTTTACAGTTTATTACTGTGCATTTTACAGTTTTCAGCGAGAGCCTCAACTTATACATATAATACTGCAAAAACAAGTTTACTTTTTGTAGTGTAAACTAATACACTAATATATGCGGTAATTATTTCAAGTAAAGTGCCTATAATTCTTAAAACTCTGATCGAAGCGATCGTTTGATAAGTGATGGTGTGTTGTTAACATTTCGGCAAACTCCGAAATCCTTAATGGCGATACCTCGGCATTTAGATGTTTCCAGAAGCCAATGAGCCGATATTTTCTTCAAGTAAGAAAATAACGATGCCGATCTACAGTTTATCCAACCATCGGTATCGGTCGATTTATCGGTGGAGCTTTATTTGATATCTTAAAATGGACTGAAAAAGGAGATGTAGATATGTATGCAGATAAAGATTTCTATGACCCCCCCTCCCCCAAGAAGAAACTCTACTACTCTATCAATTCAAAATTGAAAGAAAATCACCATTTTGAGACAAAAGATTTTAATTTTTAGTTTTTTGGACTTATTTAAAATTTCGAAACCCCGCGTATGTGAATTCTAGTGCATCAAGCAACCTCTGTGCCAAGTTTGATGAAAACTGAATTTGTATAAGGAACAAATATACAAACAAATATATATACATACATACATCCATTTTTATATATATAGATGTTAATTCATACAGTTTTAAGGGACTCCTAACGAAACGAAATGGCCTAGATAGCTAGTACAATAATAATTCATAAACATGGCATTCCTTCTGCTCTTAATAACTATTAACTAATTCAGCAACATAATTAATGCCTAGTATAACTAATTGAGCAAACGAATATTTCAGTACACAAAACAGTATTTCCGGTACTCCTAAACTTTTTCAAGTGATTAATAGCACACGGGAATTAAGAATAAGATTCTCAAGACCATTAATTTCCTTCGAAAGATTTCCTTCTTTATTTCCCGAACTGTTTTTCAATCACGCCTTTTGCGTCTTTTCTACCAACTTTTTGACTGAACGTTGTTTTTTGTTCCGTTCATTAGAATTACTATGTTAATCGTTCCCTGCTGTTACTTATTTCATTCAAATTCAAAATGTTTCAATATTTTTACTTTGTTCGTTAATTAGAAATTTTCAAATTCAAATATTCTTAGTTTATATCCTTCCTTTCTCCTTACTCCTATCAACTGCCCGTCTTTAAATACCGCGCCTAGAACTCGCGAACAATTCCACTTAAAAAAGGGTGATGGGTTGTGCGTGGGACCTTTCCGAAATTTTCAATTTAAAACTTGCACTTGCTATATCCTTTTTGACATATTCAACTAAACTATGCATTTGAAATTAACATCGTTCTACGTTGTTTGATACGGCTTAAAATGCTTCTTGTTATTCTTCCTCTTATTATTACCTTACCTATCACCCTATTTTGGTAAGATCAGAGAAGAAACCTGACGCATGCGTAATGACGCGGAGGGTTTTACTTAAGAAAATCAGACAGTATTCCTATCTATCGCTATTTCTTTTCCCTCGTTTTTTAAAACAAAATTTACCAAGAATTCTTTATCGAAATTTTCTTGGTACTCTGCAGTTTCAGTAATTCAGTTTGATTAGTTCTATGTTCCATCCATTTGCAATGATGTGACATTTTTACGCATATATTTGCACTTCATTCCCACAGCTTCTTTAGTTCTTTATCAAACAACATAAGTAAGACGTCATTAAAAAATATCCATTGAAGTCGGAAGAAAAAACAGACAGATCATATTTTGGCTGTTTTTCGAAAAATTACGCTTGAAAGAACTGGACTTTTAAATTACTGCTGTTGAGAGCAAGTGCTTCACACAAGTTAAAAATTTATGTAGCATTTTCTGACTAATGGTGATATTTACTGAAAAAAATTTTTTATTATTAAAACGCAAGATAAGTGAAAACACAGTATTTAGTAGTTATTTCGTAAATGTTCACATGTCGGAATCCAAAGTTAAAGTTTCTGCGGACTCATGACCGTCACTTTTAAGTACTGGCTTTTATCCGGAACTTTCGATTTACCGAGGATAATTACTATTGTTTATTGAAGTTCTACTCTTTTGTGAATATCGTAGATAAAATTAAGGGTATAATGAAAGCTCATGAAAAATTAGCTCTAATATGCAAAGCTACCATTGGGATCTGTTGGAAAAACCAAGATTGAGCTCAAAAAACTTCCAACATCGAGGAGAAAAACCGAAGATCATGTTTCTTTTTTCATTTTTTTGTAATTTATTTTCTTGCAGTTAGTCATTAATTAATCTTAAAACTGATAAGTGAAAAACTGTTATTGTAAATACTAAACTTGACCTCTCAATAGTTATTTCTTTGGAAGAATTTTTTAATGAAACGGTACAACAAACATCTGCTGAAAAAAATGTAATGTCTTGGCTAAAAAGAATTTTCAGATGATGCAAGATAGGCAGGAAATATACACAACATAAGGACAGAAATGAAGGGGCAAGTGGATAAAGGTGATATGTGACAATTTTTGAAAAACATACTTTTTATCATGGATATAGGTGAAAAAGTAATAATTTTCTTTTTGAAAGCATTTTCTAGAAATAAAAAAAAGTCACATTTCGCCTTTATTTACTTGCCCTTTCAGCTGTGTTTGTGAGTTAACACAATTCAACACACACTAATTTGAATTTGTGTAAAGCGGCGAAATTCAAATGTCACATATCACATTTATACACTTGCCCCTTCAAATATCTTCCGTGGCTAAGGAGGAAAAGTCCCTTTTTCTTTATATGCACCCCTTTTTAAAAAAATTGAACTAAGTGTATTCTAGATTGTTGACCCAAGAAAACTATATTTTAGTGAAAATATTATGCTTTATCTGTCCCCTAATTATTAAATGTATTTTTATCAATAAACGCAAAACCAAAAAATTATGGACAAAATGCCAAGAATCCTATTCCAAGTATCTTTTGTAAATCCGAGATCTTGGGGGGAAAACTCAAACCCTGGCAACGCTAATAAAATGACGTATCCCTATAACAGTCTTAGTACATTCGGATCATTCAGATTTCCACAATCAATTGTCAACGTAAGACCACCGTCATTAGCTGAAATCTGACAGGAACGATAGCAGCAAATACAAATCAAAATATCCGATATCAAAGTATTCCCATAACACATCACATCAATCCTCAAGATTAAATTTCGCCTATTAATTTTGTTGCCAAACTAATGGGATAGCGGAAGCATGTTTAATGACCAAAACCAACTTCACAATCTCTTGAACAGATGCCATAATTATTGCCATGCATCAAACCTCGACTTAAATGAATTTATTCTGCGCCAGTGGTAATCATTACTCAAGTACTCATATAGTATGGGTGCATATTCGAGAAGGAGGCGGCCTGGCTTATTGGAAAACGCCGCAGGCAGGAAGTGAAGAATTTAGAATATTTTGTTTAATTAGCCGATACATGTTGTAACCTCATGGTTGACATTAGAATGAAATACTTTCAATAATAATCCTAAATATAGTTTTAAAAAACTAAAAAATACGCTTTTAGAGTTAATCAAACTAAAAAGAAGATTTTCAAATCCATTGGATGTCCGCTAAGCACATCAACATATAATATAGTTTAGCCTTTAGTATTAATAATAGCATTAGATATATTACTTTCATATTTGCAAAGAACGTGAATTTTATCTTTTACTCAGAGTTACATTTATACATACCCACATGTGAAACTAATAAAAGCGTATTAATAAAGCGATGTGAGGGCTCTGCTCCACATTGACGTAAAGCAGAAAAATAAGGCAGAAACGTAAAATGGATTAAATAGTGTTCCTATGGAAAGTGCCCGGATTTTCGGTTTCGGTCGCGTTTTCTGCTGATGTGGAGCAGGGCCCTAAATGTGTATTTTTTTTTTCAGTTGAGAGATAGTCGGTAATTTTTGAAGCCAAAAAAGGGTTGATAAAAAGTTGATGCTCAGTACAGAACATTCAGCTCCTGAGAGTTCTCTTTGAGGCTCTTCTCTTGAAGCTGTTTACTCTCTCTTTGAGGCTGTTTACATTGCTCAAAATTTCAGCTCATCAAGGGTCTTTTCAAACCGCGATACGAAAAAAAACACAGTTTGCGGGGAATTTTTCCACTAAACTTCTTCCCAGATGAAAAGCGAAACATGGATAATTGTTTATCCACATTCTCGCACTTAGCCGGTTCTTTATAAACCCTCTGCAAGAGCGCTCTTTATGCAATGATTACTAAGGTTTGTACAGCAAAAAATGTCTCTACGAAACGTCTGGCAGGTGAAGCAAGCCAAAAACATACTAGTATAAAAGGGGTTACATACTATGTATGTAACCTCTATATAATATGTAGTGGTGCAAAGTTAAATCCATATGTTTCAAAGTTACACAAGCTGACTAAATGCATGTCATGAATTTCCCAGAAGAAAAAAAAAACTAAATCACTTCCGAACTCTGCAAACAAATGGTTTAAATTAGTTAAGAAAATCTCCCGCTCTTCCTTTCAGAGCGAGAAAAACTTCCAGAAGTTTATGTCCTGTTTCAAATAAGCAGAAGTGAGTAGCTAGGAATCGAATTTCCTTCTTTAAAGCGGAAATCCCCAGCGGTAATCTTCCGCAAACGAAAGCAATCAGTGCCGTCCTCTGAAGTCATTCTGAAGGAAGTGATTATTAGGAGCATAAATCAGAGCGATTTAATTGGTTAAATGCACATTCATCCGCCAAATTAAATTTCGCTTCCGAGAGCGGGAGGAGGGGAGGGGGGGAGGCCCATCCAGATCTTTCCTCCCCATTAGAGATAAATCAAGTATCTCTATAAATTAAACTCATATGTTTCTCGCACCAGGTTCTAGTTTTGAGGACGTCGATGGTTCCTCAGGTTTTTGTCCTGTACTGTTGAAAAATAATAATAAACTGGAGTGCTACTAGAAAATCTCTTGGAAGCTGGAATTCCATAAACTTTTAAGATAACAATACAACTCCTTTTCAAAAGCCTTACATAAGAAGAAGCTGCATAATTACAATGATAATTAAGAAAAATGGACACATATCTGAGTAAAGCGGAAACCGTCAGTGTGACCTATGGGTGCATCTGCATATGCGCACTCAACGAAAACTATCGGTGTGGTTTGTAAGATAATACGCGAGATTAGCGAAAACCATTAGTGTGGCCTCTATGGGAGCATTATATGCGTCATATGTAAACTACCACTGAGACCTATAATCACATTTTATGACCGTACCGCAGAAACTAACAGTGTATACCGCACGTATTTGCTCTAAGCAAAAACGATCATCGTGGTCTATAAGGTTCAATGGAAATCATCAGTGTGCTCTGTGAGAGAATAAAAGTGTCCATCGGAAACAACAGTGTAACCTATGGAAGATATGATCGTCCAGTTGAAACTGTTGATGCGGCCGATGGGTGCTAATGCGCACTCATCGAAAACTATCACTGTAGTCTGATAGAGCCTATATACGTCCGGCAAAAACCATTTGAGGAGCCTATAAAGGCATATATGAGTTCAGAAAGAACCATCGGTTGCTACAATCCCATGGAGCAAATGTCACCGACAATTCATCTGCACTGATTCACATTGTCGCCCATTTGTATAAAATCCGAATTTCGTTCCTTTCATTTATTGCACAACTTTGAAAATCTTAATGAACAGGGTGGTTTGTCGGCAAAAAAAAAACGTAACTAGGAAATAAATTTTACTTATTTCTCCCTTTCAAAAAAAAAAGAAAATATACACTTGAGTTTGTACACTAAATGTTTCCTGTTCCGAAAATATTCCACTAATGACCGCGGAGTCTCCCATAGACAAAGTTCACCCTTCTGTAAGAACCTACAACGGACATTTTAGTAATTCATTCAGTTTGATGGAGTGATTGCTATTTAGTATTTACCTCGGTGTGACACAAAGGGGTACACCTTGCAATTAGACGTAATAATCAATTACCGGAGGGCATAGGACATTTCCTATCTGTAATGTTTCATCTCTTACTTAACTAGTGTTAAGTGTTTTTTAGCTGGAGAATGAGCTTCTTCTATTCCCCTGTTCCTTAAAAAGTACTGAAGCGATCCCGAAGCCCTAATACAAAATAAAACTAACAACTAAACAGAGTAATCATAGAGCAATGAAGTTTTCGCTTAATTTTTATTTTACTCAACTAATTTTTTCACGATTCATGATAGAAAGTAAAGCCTTTTCGAATCCTAAATCTGCACTAATTTTGTATTAATCACAGTAATAGCAAAGAAGGGGGATTTTTTTATAATTTTCTTGGAAATCAGGATCAGTTTCTACAAAAACCAGCTTAGTGTATTGTTGCACTATTTCTCCATTATAATGTAGCTAAATAATATCTAAAGATGAAGAATCTGGCGGTAAACCTGTCTGTTTTTTCTCAATAAGGAAAACCGGTTCAGAACTTCCAACTCTACTATCTTCAGTTGCTTACCTAACACATAAGTAATTTAGTAACTTTATCTGATCTGATTGATCTTACTTGTGCTCTTCTTCAGAACTTCCAACTCGACTAATGTATCTTCGGCTGCCTACCTAACATGAGTAATTTAGTAATTTCATCCGGTCTGGTTTCTGTTCCCTTTGCGCTACTTTGCTTTCTCTCTCTTCATATTTTACTCTCGAGTAAGGATAAGTACTTCATATTGCGATATCAATTGCAGACTTTGGTGCAAGATCACTGCAGCTTTTTTATTCCAGTTTCCTACGTTCGGAAGTTTTCTTTTCAAAGAAAGCAAACGTTGATTAACTGCATATTTTTCCAATTATGTACTGTCTAATCTTTTATCGTACGACTTTCCTCGCATTTGCGCATGCCAGATTTCTCTTCTGATTTTCCCAAAACACGGGGAAATGCAAAGTAACATTCAACCAGGAAGTAAAAACTGAAAGCACCGGCAAGTGCGTCTCCTAACCCATAACCCCTTTTTCAAATGGAAGCGTTCGTGACTGCTAGGCGCGCCTTTCGAGGTTGGACAGTAAAAAGTGTTTGAAAGTAGGAAAATAAACAATAAATTTTGTTATTTTAAAAAAAAATTTAGAAATTTGAGCGAAAAATTAGCTTATTTCACTGTTTACGCCATTCACTTTATATTCATTTCAACTCAATATATTTGAAAATCCTTTCGAATTTAAATTACTATATCACTTACCTGTGTTCTGAACTAAAAGTTTTACAACAATCAGAAAATTGAAAAAATATGGCAATTTTATTGACATTCAGATTTTCCACCGATACATTTTCAAGATTTCTCGAATAAATACCTGTACAATTGTTGAATACACTGTTAAAAATTTCGTCCACAGTTGATCAAAAAATGGAGCTAATTCGCTGCAACCTATATTCCGCGCTAGACTGAACCAAAATATGGTGCTTTATTTCACTCCTATGTCAGTATACTGACATAGAACTTAGATTACACTTCGAAACATGTAGCTATAAAAGTGAAAAAGCGGTGTGTTTTGAGTTCTTTCAGTTCAGGAAAAAAAACAAAGGTGAGCATATATTGTTTCTCCATATTATTACTGTGCCAGGCAACGCCGGGTATTTTTGCTAGTTAATATCAATATTTTAGAAAATTTTTGAGTGAAAATTTGTCCCTGTTAATCGTTTATAAATTCTTTGATTATACTTGTTTATGTTTACTTTTTTAAAGCTTTTTTCCCCTGTTTTTAGAGCTTTTGGGATCTTAAAGCTCAACTTTCCATGTTTACGATATTACTTCCGATGTACTTGATTTGTTTTAACTTCGTTTCTCAATATAATCGAGACAAAAATTAAATTTTTGGAGCCCTAAAAATGTATTATTTTAAGAAATAAAATAAAATGTTTTTTTTTTTTTTCAAAATTGGTCATTTTAGAGCAGATAACCCCCTGAATTACTTAATTATTTAAATAACATCGTATTTTTTAAAATGAATTGAATTATTGGTTTCATAGAGGCAAGTTCTAAAATAATATTAAAAATAAAGAGTCTTTAAAAAGAAATTTTCAAAACGAATATCTTTGACTCTTGAAAGTTTTTTTCAAAGTAGATCTGTCTTCTTCTCACACAGAGGTCTTCAATTGTCAATAAATATTTTAATTTCCATAACAGAATCAAAAGCTACAGAAAGCGCAGCCTAAAAACTTAAATTAACTATACACACTTACTCTCGGCTAATTTGAAAATTCTCTTCCCCAAAAAGAACCGAAAGATTCGCTAAACGTTCTAAATCACGAGGATAAATTTCGAAAAGCGTGCGAACTGGAAAAGCATCAGCTATTTTTCAAGTCTCGAATTAAGAGCAAAAATTGGTCTTTTCCACCGCTTCTCTCCCCCGACGCGGTTTTCTGTTAGCATTCCAAGACAGTAATTGCCAACATAAATCACAATCTTTGGACATTTATAGCTAAGAGCTTTTCTAGGGCCCGAAATTGAGTTTTGTTAAGTGGTTAATTTCAAAGCATCGGCAGCGGGGAGATTCCGCTTTGGAGCAAGAAGTTCTCTGAGATTATATACAGATTTTGAGTTATTGGAGAGGAGTGGAAAATTTTTGGATTTAAATCAAACTCGCGCAGAGGGTGTCATCTGAAGTAATCTGAAGTGAATAAGAATTTTCCTTAAAATTTTAAAATAAATGACTCTGAAATATCACCGATAAGTCTGTTCAGAATAAAACGGACATACTTTCCCGTGTGTCAACATTGGTGTTAAAGCACCACACAGGAACTGTATAAAACTGCCTGCATGGCACATTGAAATGAGTCTACCAAATGCAACTGCAAGAATTTTGCAAGCTTAAAAGTATGTTCATGCATCTGAAAGTATGTTGCATCACTTGTTCAATAAAGGTACAGTTCAATTTGCTAGTATTACTTTGCGTGCGTTTATTAGTATTGAACCAGCATACTTCAAGAAAACGAAGCAATTGGTTTTCCTTTCAAGTTTTCATCTCTTTCTCCCTCTCTCAGTTGTCTGAGACACCTAATTTTTTTTAAAGATTTTTGAAGCATTAAACCAAGTTTTGAAAACAAAATATGACCTACGTAAAAAAGAAACCCAGTTAAAAAGAAATTAAATTCCTTAAAAGAAAGAAGTTAAATTCCCCTTTTCTTAAGCTAACGCAGTAGTTTCACAGTCATTAGGGTCGAGGCCTGCGGTGACCATTTCAGTTTACGTGGTTGCCGGGCAAATGATCCGGTTAGGTGGTTAGTCGAATGCTGAAACCCCAGGATTTATTTTCCTAGTACGCTTGGTACTTATTTTATCAGCACTCTCAAGACGATTGAATACACTGAAAAGCTGAGAGCAAGTTATTTTTTACCCCAATATTAGGCGATTTTTGTAAAATAGTCTTAAAATATAATTAAAAAAGTACCACTTATCGCATTTTGTTTGAACTGCTGCCCAAACCTTTCCGAAGCGAAAAGGTTTGGGCAGCAGGGGAAACGCTGAAATTCTTAGCAAAATCGGCTCGTAGTTTTTTAATTTTGTGCATTCAAACATACAGACGCTTTTTGAGACTTCATTTTATACTACGTAAAGAAAAGTGAACAAAAGTGTCAGTTAGCAGATTTGAATTTCTGTTGTAGACAGAAATCTTTGAAATGGTCAAATTATATCTTCAAAATAGACAAAGTCAAAAACTCTTTATTTAGTTATTTATTTTTTGTTAATGTGCATGTTCTCTGTCATGAGCTCATTTTAACAAAAGTTTATTTCAAGGAAATTTACCTTTTACTCGTACATCAGGGATTATATGGGATTCAAAATTTTCCTGTTTGCTTTAATATTATTATTACCATCATTGTTGTTGCTATTATTATATTGTTATTATTTATATTATTGGAGAGTTGCGAGGAATGGAGCAGCAGGAGGTGGATGATGGCTACATTAATACCAAAATAAAATGTTTAAAAAAATCTCTAGCTTGTCCAGTTGATATGGAAGATTGAAATCAAAAAAAAGTCTGCAGCTATCAAATCTACTGGACAAGTTAAAAATAGTTTTGTGCACGGCAAAAAATGAACTTTGTTCTTACAGTATAATACTGGCAGCCGAGGTTCCAATTTAAAACTGTAAAATGCACAGCAATAAGCTGCGAAAGTAGCAATTTTAGTTTCTTACTGTAAGGTTAGAAATTTTACAGTTTATTGCGTAAAATTTAGCTATACTACACTGCAAAAATAACAGTATAAAACTGGCAGCAGAGGTTTCAATTTAAAACTGTAAAATTCACGGTAAATAAACTGCTAAATTAACAATTTTACAGTTCATTTCTGTAAAATTAGCAATTTTATAATTTAGTACTGTAAAAGTAGAAAATTTACAGTTTATTACAGTAAAGTTCGCAATTTTTTCAATTTATTACTATAAAATTAGCTGTATTATACTGTAAAAAGAACATTCATTTTTTAGTGTACATTTTATTTTGGCATAAGTGCAGTTTTTCAATGTTTATCCAACTGTTTAATTTTTTTAGATAGGTTTTTTTCCCTGTTTCTTTGTTTCAGTTTTATTTTCACATTATATAAAGTCTTATTTCAGCTTCAAAAATGTATAAAAAATTAAATAAACTTTAATGGAAAGGTAGGCAAAAAACATACAAATCATTACAATAAAGGTGAAAACATTCATATTGAATATTAGTTCTGCTTACATAAACACACTTAAATATATTCAACTTTATGTATTTAAAGTAGTAATAGATTCATAGCAATTCCGTCATCATATTTCTAATTATAACTTGTTTACTTTGATAAGCGAATGAAAATTAATTTCTCAAGTTCTTTCTAAAGCCTCGATTCGTTAGCTAAACCCATTTGCATCGGAAACGTAGACTCATTCGGCGATTTTAGAATTACTCTGACTAAATTCATTCTTCCAAAGAATAATTCATTAATGAAAGGAAAATATAAAGGGAGGAAAATCACCTCCACATATACATTACCTTTACTTAGATTGAAACTGACTTAAAAGTTATTTAAATTTCGTTTAAGAGCATAAACTAAATGATGATTGTTTGGAAAACTATTCAGGAGAGCGCAACCTTGTTTTCAAAAGAGTTGATTAGTTTGGAATATTATCACCATTGAAAAGGAATGATATTACTAAGGCTCGACCGATGGCATTTTTTGGCCGATGGGCCGATGCCGATTGTTGGCCGATTGTTCAAAGTTGGCCAATGGCCGATGGCCGATTTTTTTCCTCTTCCATCGGCCGATGGCCGATGGTAAAAAAAAATCAAATGATTAGAAAAATAAATGTTTATAAGAGATTTGATGAGTCATATATCCATTTCATTCTCCTTTTTTTTCAATCATTCAGATTTTGGGCCTAAATTTCTATTTTACTACCACTCGACAAATGAGAGAGTATGAGAGAGAGACGCAGTAAGTTGAGAATTCATTCGTACCATTTGACTAGGTTTATTCATGGAGATACTTTCTTAGTTGCAATCCGATGTTCCAAATGAGCTTTTTACATTTTCCTTTTTTGACTAATCAATTTTAATTTCAATGCAGACTAATATCATAAATTGGTGACAACCGAGTGATATAATCGCAAAGTGTTTTATAACTAACAAAGAAAGATACAACAAAGACGAAAAAAAAATAAGATGCTGAATTCGGTATCCGCTGGGCGGTATTTGACAAAATTCTTATTAAAATTGTCGATATATATACACAAATTATCAGTATCGTTGTGCAAAATGGCAATGGTACATATTCAATATTATAATTCTGCATTAAACTAATAGGTAAAATCTGAAATAGCGTAATCCTCCCTAATAGCGAACACCTCCCAATAACGGACAAAACTTCCGTTTCCGTTATTCGGAGGTTTTACTGTAATTATTAAAATTCGCATCAAAGCGATCACTCGGAAAGTGTCTGCTGTGTTGTGAAAATGTCGGTATCTGCCCGATTCGGAAAATTCTAAAACCCAGAACTATGATAGTCCCGTTTGCTGCCCGATTTCAAGCCACATGCTGAACATACTTTTAATTGTGAAGTAAAAAATAGAGAAAATAGAATTTTCACTCAAGAAAACTTTAAAAAAAAAAAAAAAACATCGGCCTTGCATCGGCATTTAAATATTTTTGAGGCCGATGGGCCGATGTTTTTTCTATGTTAGCATCGGCGGCCGATGCCGATGGCCGATGGAAAAAAGTTCAACCATCGGCGCCGATGCATCGGCCTGGCCGATGCATCGGTCGAGCCTTAGATATTACACATAAATATAATAGAATTATATCATAAAATTTGAGTTCTCTAACAGTTTGAGAAATTGCAAACCATTAACTCTAAGCACAATTTAGCACTTGGGAAACGTGATTATTGAGTTGTTTTAACACGTAAGACCTCTTCGTATTTTCTTTCCACCAGCGGGTGACCGAGCTCCGCTCGAAGAAAACAGGTATCGAAGCAAACTCGAAGATTTAAATTTTCGATTGTGATTTATCAAAACAATACATGCTATAAGAAAATTTGTGAAAATATTGGTGAAAAGATAACCGGTTAAAGTGCACCATTGTAAACTATTCTGAACAAAGTTAGAGTTTGGAAAGGGAACTATTCTATACAAAGATAAAGTTTGAAAAGTCATAGGAAATAAAATGTAATTGATAATAAAAAAATTATACAATTAAAGAAATGGTATAAAGTGAGCAGTGTAAAGATTAAAGTGTGTTGAAGTTCAATATTTTTGACAAATTTATTTAGAAAAATCAAACCTCGTGATTCCTCGTGGCCAAAAACCCCAGACCCCCAAGTTTACCGGAGTTAATTAATTCTGGGGCGATTTTCGACTTGGCAACCATTCCTCGTATTACCCCTAACGTGTACCAGGGAACCGAGCCCGCTCGGTTAAAAAAAAAAAAAAGGTTTGTAAACTCGTGTTTTTTTCTAAAGTGCGAAGTACTTATTTAGATAAACATGAAAAGCATTTTTGAGCCTTTGGTTGCAATTACGCATTCAAAACAGCCGTAATTTATTTAAAAAAACACAACCCTATTTAATCCATGCTCACCGTAAAATCACCCCAAATTTCATTTCATTTGGCGCCAAAGGCGCGGGAGGGGTCTTGATGAGAATGGATGCAGAGTCCCTGTTCTCCAGTACGCATTTGGTTCCAGTTGGTTTTGACTTTCACTTCACTTTACACTCCTGGTCCCCCCCCCCCCCATCCCCCGCACATACCACAACTCGATTTTTAACCGGGATGGGGCCCTGAAGAGCGCTCTGCTCATTTTTGAAAAAGGCGCAAGAACCGAGTAAACCCTTGGCCCAGCACACCCCAGAGGTTTCGTTTCACTTGGAGGATTTTGTGACCACGAACATTTTTAACGTCCCCCAGTCACCATTAATGAAGACGGTGGATCTTTGATCGGCGGCTAAACGATCGACCCGAGACCCTCCGGTTACGAGTCTGACGACTAACCGATTGGACAACCGCGGCCTCAGGCCCCTATATAGACGAGCCGACGCATCAAAATCACCACTTTGGATCCAGCGCGTGTGTGAAGATTGTCTTTTCTGGCCAGTTATCGCTTTTTGGTAACTTTTTACGTAAATTTAACAAAGCTTGGCAATGTCCCGAAACTTTACTCTGGTAACCCTATTTCCTCAACAATAAAAAATGAAAGTGAACGTTTATGAGTTGGATCCAAAGTGGTGAAACTTAAGCTTGATGCGTCGGCCTGTCTATATAGCGGCTCTACCGCTGCCCATACCCAATTCTAACTTTATTTTGATCGATCTCTTTTAAATTTCAAAAGCAATAACAATTCTAACATGTTGCCAAAAATTATTTGTCAAATACCATAAAAACATAAATTTACGCTGATGGGATTAAATATGAAATCCATTGTTAGCACGCGGTTGCTATGAAACGGTAACAATAAGAGAAATCATAAAGAAAATGGCGTAGTAAGAAATCTTCTCAAACATTTAATGAATCCTATCTGTAACTCCGAACTTTTCGACCGTAGCGCTTCAAAACCGGTGCCAATCGATTCCCCGTGGCCAAAAACCCCAGACTCCCAAGTTTACCGGAGTTTATTAATTCCGGGGCGATTTTCGACATTACAAACATTCCTCGTATTATAGTATAGGATTAGAGGGGCGATATTATAGGCAACTGGTATGACGTCATACATCGTCAATCTACTATTGGTTAGGAAGTCTAAACGTCTTATGCGCTGAATCCGATTGATATTGAGTCGCTATTAAGTAGTAAATTAGAGATATAGCTTCTACGATATTATTTTATAGACTGAAGTTTTAATAAAGTATTAGATACTGATTTGAATAGAAACGAAATATTTTATACTCGGTTATTTTAAAACAGGCGTATCAAGTTAAGAAATTTTGCGTCATCTCCATGGAAACCGTACGAAAGAAAACAGCACCACTTTCTTTTTCATGCTCTGCTGTTGAGGCATTTCATTTATTTTGTGTTTATCGAATAAGGCGCTTTTATTTATATCCTCATGTCTTAGTTATTTCTTAACGTTTTCTAACAACTCTAGTCATGCATTAACAAAGTAAACATTTGAAACAAAGAAAAAGTTGTGCTTTTTTAACGTTGATTTTTCAATAGAATAATAGTTTACCGGATAAAAACTATGTTAACTATGATAACCATCACGGGAAAAGTGCGGAGAGTAATAAATTAAATTTACTTTGAGCCGCCTCCTCTCGTTACGCAAGGTAACGAGGGTAACGAGAGGAGGTACTGGTTTCGCAGCTATTGGTTGTAAACATTATACTCATTGTCTTTGAGGTATATCTTTTTGAACCCTTCTAAAAATACATCAGCTGTTTGAGTTTAATGTATTCAAAAAATGCATCAAACTCAAAGATATATTTCTTACAGATAAATGTTACGAAAATGTACTTTTACGAATTCAGTCTTTTAATATTTAAAAAAAAATCTGGTATGGACCCCACACTACTTCCTTTTACATGTAAATTTCTTAGTAGTTGCCTTAAGTGTTAAAAAAAAGTGCTTGGAGTGAGCAAGGTAACAATTCAAATATTTACTCCCCTAATCTGCCACGAAACAATGCAAAACATTTTTACAATGGTTAATTTTCCAAATATTGCTGATTTTAATATCATTCAGTGAATTTTTCGCAAAATATCGCCAATAGCGCCAAAAGTCCCCCCCCCCCCAAAAAAAAAAATTATTTTTTTCGCCAAATTTTGTCGCCAAGTTGGCGTCATACACTTGGCGACCAAAAGCTTGGCGACATATCGCCAAGTGGTCGCGCCAATCCATATCACTTGAGTCTGCATTGAAATTAACACTAATTTACCACAAAAAAGGGGTAAAACACCCCCTTGGGAACATTCGAATTCAACCACAAGGGAAGGTGCACAACTAGACCATCCTCAGAGCCTACATACCACGCTAGAAGCTTCTACGGCATATAGTTTTTCAGTTATGCGACACACATACGCACATACGTATATACAACAGACGTCACGAGAAAACTCGTCGTAATTAACTCGGGGGTGATTGAAAAGGATTTTTCGGCTACTTATTTGTTGGTAGGTACATATGCACGTGCTGACAGGTCAAAAAAACTACTGAACATTCATTCGGGGATGAGCAAAATCAAAATTTAGACTCAAATTTGAGTGATTTTTTTTTTTTTTTCGCGATCACAATATTTCCTTTACTACGTAAAAGGAAATAATAGGAGCTTTTTTAAACAACTGGTTAATACTGTAGACCTTTCATTTTCTACTCAGATACATAATGAAAATATGAATATTTGAAAGTAAATTAGTCCATTTATTTAATTTATTTTTCAATTATTTTTTAAAATTATTTTCTGAAAGTCGAGAAATTTTTCCGTTTATGTAGTCGTAAGAAGGGGATTTTCATTTGTTTTTTCTATAAATTTACTTATTTAAATTTATACCCAAAAGTTTATTCACCTTCTGGTGCCTGCGTTCCTTTGAAAAACAAATTGATAACGTTTTATTTCTTTTATATGTATAAATTTTAATACCATTATTGCTTTGTTTTCAAGCTTTTCACATTGCTTTTCAACGCTAAAAATGTTCCTTAACAAGAAAAAAACTTGTCATTTAAAAAATACTATTATCGAGCAAAAAAAAAAAACATTCTCAAGCACATCAATTTTCATAATCTGTGCTTTATATTAGAAATATAATTCCGTCTAAAAAATATTGTTTGGAAATGATCAAATCCCTAAGGACAACAGTATTATCTAATTTATGTAAAGCTAAAATTCATGGACGTAAAAAGCTATGAACCATTAATAATAAAAACAAAGTAATAAAAGTTATATTTTGTGAAAATACTGCACAAACATATCTCGGAGCTAAAAGTATTCGATTATTAAAGAATGAAGATGTGAGCGTTAATATTGTTGCAGCTACGAGTAGAGATCTGATGGGGTCGTTTTCCTGTATTGACATTAGTATGACAGTGAAATATGTTTTACGGAGTTTATTTACGGTTGTCGTCGTGTGACATTAAATTTGAAATAGTGACTGATATCCAAAATGCCATCTCCAGATAATTTACTCCAAAAACTTGCCTGGTTAATTTTGATCCGGGATTGAAAATTTGGCCGCTGGGTGGCAAAAAAATAGCTGATAACGTCAGTAATAACATCATTGGTTAAAAATTTTATTTATTTCTTTTTTAAACGATATCACGTACCTGTCCAATCACTATTTTGATTATCTTATTTCTGCTACTGACATGTAATTGAACGAAAAGTTCCTTAAGTTATCCAGTATTAAGAAATAAAAACTTATAAAAAAAAGGAATGCAAAACAATACAAATAACAAAAAATAAGTGCATATATTCACAAAACAAAATATTGGAATTTCTATTGCCGGATAAAGGTTCAATACATTCCATAGAGTAACTGCTATCATGTTTATACACCCCTTCATATCATTTATTACCGAGACCCAGCATGTATTCAACCTATGGGGAACAGTACTATAAAAGTGGAATTTACTATTGTTCTCCCATTTCAACTCTAAGCCCTCATAACTCAGTTGTAAACTTTACACTTGAAAATTCTCGCCTTCCTACGCAAAATGAAAAATATCTTGCAAACAAAAAGCGCATATAACCCTTTTATTTTCAAGAGAAAACACTTTCGACACCAGCAATAAAAGTTTTGAAATGGAATTCATGCTCTGACGCGTTACGTTTCGCCATATAAAACTATATTATAGAAGGTAATCTATGGAAATTCTACTATAAAGGGGGCTTATATTTGAGCCAGCTGGAGAAGTTTATAAGTTAGGTAGTTGATATGAGGAGCATACTGTCTTCCAGCAATGACAATTCAAGAGTTTAGTAGCCATTTGTTGCTGAAATCTTTAGAATGGAGCTTTTATTCAAATCTGTATACGTAAAAATGGATGTATGTATATATATATTTGTTTGTATGTTTGTTCCTTATACAAATCCACAGTTTTCGTCGGATTTTTATCATACTTGACACAGAGGTTCCTAAATGCACTAGATAGCGGTGTTTTCAAATTTTAAAAAAATCCAGAAAGCTCAAAATTCAAATTTTTTGTCTCAAAATGACCATTTTGTTTCAATTTTAAATAGATAGAGTAATATTGAGAAACCTTTAAGCATACAAATTGATAAAATTTAACACATTTAAATATGAGTATTTTCCAACAAAGATTACGATTAACAATGAATTATCAATTTAAGGCTCACCTATTCATTTTTAGCATGAAATAAGTTAAAAAAATTATATTTAGCTATATTGTATTAATGCACCCGGGCAACGCCGGAAATTAGCAAGTATTTAATAAAAACTTGAGTAGTAAATCATGATTGTGAAAAATATTAATCAAGCATCTCAAAAGTATGTCCAAGGTCAAGGGGCCGACTTTGAATGCATCTACAGAGGACCTGGTACGTTTCTTTCAAATAGAAGTAGAGCTGCAAATGTTTTTCCTTGCGCCTGGGTTGAAAAGATCTAGCGCGCGAGTTGGAATGTTAAGCAAGTAAGGGCCCTGCTCCACATTGACGTAAAGCAGAAAAAATAAGGCAGAAACGTAAAATGGATTATATAGTGTTCCTATGGAAAGTACCCGGATTTTCGGTTTCTGCCTTCGGTTTCGGTCGCGTTTTACGCTGATGTGGAGCAGAGCCCTAAAAGTTCACAAATACATCAGTTCAAAGAAGGAAATAGTTTTAATATGTAAACTTAGGCAAAATGAAAGACGCCAAGCGCTGTTCAGTCTTATTTTAGAAAAGGTTCAAACTCCGAATATCAATCAAAGTGTACCGTTCAAGATAGAATTATTATAACGTGGAACATGCCAAATTGGAGGGAAAAAAATCCGATTGCTGAGCTTATTGTTGCCACTTTTTCTTAAACTTTTAACTGATTTTCTATATTTATTTAGTGGAGTATTTTGCCTTTTAATAGCTTAGTTAAATTAGTTGGAAAGACTGCTTTACAGTTTAATGGAACTCTAAGTTAAATGGCTAAATCGTTTATAATTTAAAAATTTAGTTAAATTTCAGCAAAATTCTTTTGGCATCTTTTGACAAGCAGATAAGCGCTCTGTTTCCACAAATTAGAATAACAAAAATTTTGTAAAACGGGCAAAGTGTTCCACTTTATGATAAACCACCCAAGTAACATCAACTCATCAAATTTTGCTCGGCCGATCATCGAACTCCTCGTAAACTGATCCCGTAACGCACGATGACATCGTTCCGATCAGTATCCGAGCACGATTTTCGGTGAGCTACTTTTCATCGGAAAGCGATATCCTTCCGATCAACTTTACCGATGAAAATAAGCCGAGCATCCAAAATTTATCCTAAATTCATCGGCACGGGACTGCACTGCTCGTTAAATTGCTCCAAATCTCATCGTATTTCGAGCAAAACTCATCGGATTTTGATGCTCGGATTCTGTTTGGCCGATGAGACATATTGGAGCAATTCCCGATGAGAACTCAAAGAATCCGATCATCGGCCGATGAGAATTTCATCGGGTTTCGATGAATGGCCGATCATCGGCCGATGAGATTATGCTGCTAAGGCACCCCGCTACCCTACACCACATTTCAACTGATTTTTTCGCAGTAAAATATATACAAATTGCAACACTAAAGCACTATTTGAAAGATTTTTCCACATTTAATAACAATGCTGATTGTTGATCAAGTTAAAGATTTATTATTACTCTCAAAGGGAGCCCTATGTACTAGAGATGCAACATCAGATGTTTAACATCGATGTTAGGAATTAAAACATCGATCAATCTCTTAAAAATATAAAATATACATTTTCGAATATGTATTACTTTTACATATATGATAATCTTTAACAAATGTTTCTATATGGGGTCAGTGCATTCCTTTGGCAGGGTCTCAATGATTCAAAGTCAATGCCGTATTTAAGGGGTGGGTTTTTAGGGTTCAAACCCCCTCCGAAATTTTTTAAAACTATTACAAAAATGCTTTTTAGAGTTTCTCACTGAAAAAATCATTATTGCTATTTTATTTTAATTTTCTTATTTACTATGAAACTGCATTTGAAAAATGAAATTATCATTGTTGAATAATTGTACAAATTAAGTGTTTTCTCTGCAGTCTGCAGTGTTTATTTTATATGCAGTTATTGCAAACATTAATTTCTTAATAATACACCTTTCACTTCGAACTGTTAATGCAACTAAAAAAAATTCAAATTTTTAAAGTACCAAACTCTATATTTAACACATCTTATAAGTGTCCGTCAGATAGAAATTTCAAAAGAACTCCTTTGAAAAACTTAGCTATGCAGATTTTTTTACCCTTCATTGAAAAAATTAGTCTTTTTTTTTACATTTTTCATTTTAATACCCTTTTAACATCTATTGTGACAAAAATCAACAGAATATAGAACATGAAATCACAAGAAATAGTTTTGGTAAAAATCTTCCCGAAACTAAGGTCTGGTTACGACCCTGGTTAAATTACAGATAATTATTCAGAATTGTCAAAGCAATTTCAATTATAATATACAGTAATCTTCAATTCAATACAAATTTCGATTTTCAGCGTTAAATATGTATCTAAAATTACTTTTTAAAAAGGAAACGTATACACTTTTGATATTAAAAAAAAAGAACGTGAAAAGCAATTCATCGAACATAATTAGTAAATTCTAGAAACGCATTAAATATTATGTAGTATAGAGCAATGACTTTGTTATTTGAGATTCATAACCTCTTAAAGAAATACCCCACTAAAACGAAAGTTATTATTTTTCCTTTAACTTCTCGAGGATTTTTGGGGCTCTTTTCCAAGCAAATAGTAAGAGGATTTGCATTAGATCATTTTCGGATTTAGATGTGGACGAAATACGATGCACTCTCGCTGCTACCTGAGCATTACTTCGACTTTTATTTTTAAACCAGTATGCATCGGTGGAGGATTTTCGCTGCGGTAAAGCAAACATTAAAATATCTATCCTCAGTATAAAATTATACATTCCTCTTATCTCTCAAATCTTTAAGAGCTGGTTTTAAAACAAACTCTGAATAGTATGAAAAGGCTATGAAATTCAAATGAAACAGACCTTCACAAAGTATTCCGTAAGAAATGGGGAAACGCTACGCAAAACTAAGCAAAATACGAATCCAGTGAGCAAAAAGAAGCATAAAAGCGGGAAAAAAAACTGTCATTGCCAAACAGATTAAATGCAATTTCTACATCGAAAGTTTGGATTAGAATTGGAATTAATGGCAAACTAAATACATCGCCAACCTGATAAAAAGATATTTCCAAAATTATTTAAACGTGCAAATACTCTAAGTAAAAAGGGAATGAAGAAAGAGGGGAAAAAGTAATAATGATTAAAATAAAACTTGAAATTTGACATCTTAAATTCAAATTACGTGTTTCGTAATTCGAACTCAAGATGGGTCACATCACACACTCCAGGGTCCCCCGTACCTACCACAACTCGTGGTTTTACCGGGATAGGACCCTGAAGAGCGCTCTGTTCTTTTTAAACCAGAACCAAGGGTCGAGCAAACCCTTGGCCCAGCACCCCTGGAGGTATCGTTTCACTTGGAGGACTTTGTGACCACGACATTTTTAACGTCCCCTAGCCACCATTAAGACGGTGGATCTTTGATCGGTTGGGATCGAACCCGGGTCCTTCCGGTTACGAGTCCGACGCCTTACCGATTGGGCTACCACGGTCCACTCAAGATGGGTGTGTGTGTGTATGTGTGCAGACGTGTGTGTGTATAGGACATGGGCTTTATCACCCGAAGGAGCAGGGAGCTAGTGGACATCCTAGGAGAGGGAGCACCGGGGCGCACCCTGTTGCAGACTCTGGGGTAAATCTGAAAAACGGACTACATGACTACTGAGGTAGAAAATAAAAATAAATTGTAATTTGTTGTTTCTCAAAAACAGGAATTTTTTTTCTGGAATAAAGCATTCAATGCGTTGGGGGGGGGGGGTTCTCAATGCAAATGTATCGGAAAAAACGTTTTCTGAAAAAAAAAAGGAGAAACAGTTCTTGTAGTTATTGCTTTAGGTGGATTACAAAACCGTTTCGATAGATTCAATTTTTTACATCACTTCAACTAACACTTCCACTACCTGATGAAATATCATTCCTATCACAATAAAGGAAGCAGAACTTCAAAAATAAGGAAAGGGAAGAGGGGAAATAAGGCCTAATAGAATAGAAAAAAAGTCATCTTATACACGAACTTCTCATAATCCGAATTCAATAATAGAGAAAGTTCCACAATTGGATAAACTCTAAAATTCTCGTTCTAACCCTATTTTTGAGTTGAAATCTAAAAATAACAAATATTCTTTCAGAGTGTTTCAATATAAACTCGTTTAGAATTCAATTGGCCATGATTGCTGATCTGAAAATACATCAAGTTTTGTGTGAGTTCAAGATTGCAGATCATGAGATACGCACTGGTCCTTGAACACAAAACCCATCCGATTTTATGTTCTTTCGGATTTCACAAAAAACTGGGAGGGGGGGAGAGTGCTGTTATAATACATTAGATAGACCAGAGGAAACATCAACTGTTTTTCTCCTTTCTTATTTTCCAAGCGATGCCAAGGCGTTTTTTCCTTCTACTCTTTCTTTCAATTTACAACAAGAGATTTCCACTGCGCTTCTTTCCCTGCCCGTTCGGTATTTTCAGAACTGCATTATTTTCCGAAAGAACTGTATTTTAAAGTTACGTCTGCGACAAGAGGGGATTTTTTCGTGACATTTTGTTTTCTTCTTTGTTTTGGAAGAGACTCTTTCTGTCGGACTGGGTGAATTTATGATTGATTCGATTTTGAATGAAATCTAGAACTTGTGTTGAATTCGATATCTTCTACGAGATAGTGAAAAACATCTACTTGAACTTCAGAGTGACGTGGGAGGAGTACGACTGTCACAAGATTTTTTTTTTTTCGAACTTTTGTTGATTTGGAGTTCAAAATAAAAAGCCACGTTTAAGGAATAAGTTTCCATCCGTAGTCATTTATTCAGATACTTTTCATCTTTTTAATTTCAGAATTAGATTTAGAAGCATCTTCTGATAAGTGAAGTATAATTTATGATTGCAAAACATAAAAACTTCACAAAAAAAACTTACGGTTATATCTTATGGAGAGATATGCATACATTGCAAAAAGTAAACTGTTGTTTTTGCAGTATGATACTGGCTGCAGAGGTTCCAGTTTAAAACTGTAAAATACACTGGAATAAACTGTTAAACTAGCAATTTACAGTTTATTACCACAATCGTACAGTTTATCACCACAAAATTAGCTGTATTATACTTTAAAAACAACAGTATAATACTGGCAGCAGAGGTTCCAGTTTAAAACTGTAAAATGCACAAGCAATTTTAGTTTATTACTGTGAAGCAGCAATTTAACAGTTTATTACTGTAAAACTTGCAATTTTTACAGTTTATTATTACAAAATTAGCTGTATTATTATTGTAAAAACAACAGCTATTTTTTACAAAATACACAATAAAAGATTACTTGCACAAAATTTACATCTCTTTTATGATGATTTGAATCAAACTGTTATGAAATAAACAGTAATACAGCAGTCGCCGCTTACATGAATCACGTTCATTCTAAACAGTTTTGATTCAATAAAGCGGCTAATTCAGTACGATTGGATTTTGTTCTGTTTTTAATGATTTAATTCATTAAAGCGGTTGATTCTATTAACTCCTGATTCAGTTAACCAGCATTCCCTGTATATCATGTTTTAAAAAAAGTAGAATGTTGATACTGTATAAAGATACACTTTTCACTTTTTTATCCAGGACCCCCGTACCTACCGCAACCTACCGCAACTCGTGGTTTAACCAGTTAGATAGAGGTCTGGACCAGAAGCCGAGCAATACCCCCAGAGGTATTCTTTCACTTGGAGGACTTTGTGACCACGAACATTCTTAACGTGCTCCGGCCACCATTAATGAAGACATTGGATCTTTGATCGGCTAGGATCGAACATATAAAGATACAAAAACGGTTTTTATGTTCAAACCTTTCGAAATTAAAAGTCAAAATTAAAAGTTCTGAGTTTTGCAAACACATATATTTTTTTAATTGTCACGATCGCAACAATGGATTAAGCAATTTGTTGCTGTATCTTTTATTTATCTTTTTTTTTTAAGATTAACGCGATTAAACAGGATAATCTCCATATATTATTTCTCTAAGCCGAATCCTATACCCGGTCGAAACTCGCTCATTTCTTTATCGAATTGCAAGAAAATTTATGATTTTGAAGCTTATCCCGCGGGCTATTGACGAAAATTAGACCCACCCTCTAAAAAGTGTCGGTTCGTTTTTTATTCGAACTTCAATTTTTGGGCACAAAATTGACTCTATCTAGCGAAATAATTGTCGTATCGTTTCCATTTTGATTTCATTCGAAAGATTAAAAAAAATGCGTTCTTTAGAACGTTTCTCCGCTAGCGCCGCGTAACGAGAATCTCGAAAATCCACGTTTAAGCGACTTATAAGCGATTAAAGTTTGAAAAAGTTAAATTTTTTGCTCAACTGTTAAAATCGTTACATTGTTGTTCAAATCAATTTTAAATGCGACATTTCAAGCCAAGGCTTAGCTCGGTAAACCTTAATTGTAACTTTTATTGTTTCAAAATACTATGGTAGTTTTGCGATAACGTTAGTATTTAGTTTAGTAGTAGCCTTGTGTATTTGATTTTAATATAGGGTATCACTTTTGTAGTAGTTGTAAAAGTGAACGTGTCTTTGATCTCTTTGAAAAGTTGTCAGAACGACGGCAGTAGATGGCGATGTTGTGCAAATGAAGCCAATAAAAATTGTCGTATTAAATTTTAAGTTTAGAGTTTTTTTTTTTTTTTTTGCGGAATTCCGCATGGGTCACCTAGTTGTTCTTTATTCTTATAAAAAAATTCAGTTTGGACATTGACGACTTAAAAAACATTTGTAAAAAATTAGTACATAGGTGCACTAGGAACTTATACATAAGCCGTGAAAAAAAACAGTATAGAAAAAAGCTTTAGAAGCAATGTAACAAACTGCAGAAATATTACGTAATGAAGCAAAAATAACTTTTAAAGTAAAAAGTTCGTTTAAGTCTTCAGTATAGCTACTGGAAATATATTGATTGGATAATTTTCCATTTTATAAAACTACTTTGATGATTTTACTCCAAACAGCTACATTTTTTGGGCATTTCCTTAAACCAAAACTATCTTTCACTTTTCTATTGATTACAAATATTCATTTGTGCTGCTTTTGTAAAATTAAACGATGAAAAAATGCTTTCTACATTAAAGATATCGATATTTTTTTATCGATGTGCTCTTCCCGTCTTGGAAAACTACCAGAACGGCCAGACTCTGCCTCTGCTAGAGAAAAAAATGACCAAAACCGGAAAGCGCTCAAAATCGTTTGGCTCAGGCACTTTGCCAAGAAAAAATGCTATTATAATTTTTTTTCACTGAATATGAGAGATATTTTGTCTTTTCAGTACAAAAATAAGAGACGAATATTTGCAACTAAGTGTTCAAAATAAACCATGATTCAAAATGGTCAGTTTCTTTGCTTGTTCCCACAAGAAGGAGAAAAACTTCCAATAGAAATACAATTAAATTGTGTTGTGGTAGTGGATGTAATTATAAAAAGCGTTAATTTTGTACAAATTTGGTATAATGAATAAGAATTAGAACGTGAGCAATGCTATAACTACTTTTTTCAAATTACTAGAAAAGAGAAAAGAATGAAAAGAGAAAAAAAATGAAAGAAAAGGGGAAAGAGTGAGTTTTTGCTTGTGAGTCATTGCGAATCGTTCTATGAAAAGAAAACCAAACTAAACTCAGTGGCGCAACAGCCCATGGAGGACAAGGCCTGATGCGCCAATCTCAGTTTTCTTGACCGAGGGCTGTGGTGTGCAAGGCAAATGTTCTGGTAACGTAGTCAGCCGAAAGCGGAACCTCCAGGGTTTCGTTCCCAAGCACGCTTGGTAAGCATTTTTTTTATCCATTGAAAGGATGGAAGGCTGAGTCGACCGTCGAGCCTAACAATGGGAATCGAACTTTGAGTCAAATACTTTAAATATGATTAAATTGTGGAAAAAATTGTTTTAATATTTTTGAATATTTTTGTCGCGTATTTCCTGAAAATAATAGAGTTCATCTAGCCTTACCATGGCCAATTTGTAGTATATGACTAAGCAAGTCGAACAATAACAGGTCAAATCAGTGTATTTCAATTGATTTCAAAGTATATGCTTATATAAATCATAGTTAAAAATTAATTAAAATTTCACAGCTATGAAAATGCAATATCTAAGTTCTAACACCGTAAGTATAAGTTTCTCCCGTGAACTAGAGCTGCAATATTACAATTCAACAACGATCCAAATTTGAGAAAAACCTTTAATCATGCCCATAACTAGGGATTTTTTTTTTCATATACTCGCATAGTCAAGGCTCTACTGCTCTTGATACTCATTCAAAAAACTGTCTCTTCCCACATCATTTGAGTTTGTTGAACGAAATCCTCAGCATTTCGCTTTGAAGCTGACTTCTGTATTTATTTCCAAATGGAGTTCATAGATAAAAATCCAGTCTGTGTTGTTTCGAATGGTAGTGGGAATTCAGCAATCAGCTCTGTAAGTTTATTTATTAATGCAACGGCTTTTTAAGTACAGGTCCGTTCCCCAATGGTGGCGGGTTGATGCTGTAGATTATTTTTGTAATGCAATACATTTCCCCTACCTCGCATCGTTGTTAAAGCTACTTTCAGAAAGGGAGACTTTCTTATAAATTGATTGTTTCTTCTCAGCGAGAGAAAGATAAATAATATTAATCGGTCTTTTATTCTATGAAATTGAATGATCCTTTTATACCAAACCAACAGATAACGTTTCATGAATTTCTGTAACGTCACTAGTACGATAAGAGAGCTATACGAAATACCCTAAAAATTAAATTTCCCATCCTTCTTGCACTTAGAGGCTCGTACGAACTTTTCAAATAAACAGACGATTTATAATTCACCTATGTCAGTGGTGCCAAATCTACGGTCCGCGGGTGGAAATTGGCCCGAAAGGCGAATCCATAAGCTCAATGTTACAAGCTAAAACCCATGTATTGGAACTTCAAAACCAGCTGCAAAACCGTCTTAGACAATACTTCCAGTCCTCGCCAACTCACAGCCAATTCTTTTTCGTTCATGTACTTTGATTCCCAAAATATTGTGGATTAACAGCCAAATATTCAAAAATTATTGGTTTCTGCAAACATATACAAACTTCTCAGTAACGAAATTCGCCAAGTAGTAATAATAACAGTACTCGGCTTTTATTTTACATGTTTTCTTGATAATATCCAGAATTATAAAAAAAAACTGTAAAAAATTATGTCTGTTCTGGCCCGAGAGATTCATCGCGAGATGAGTCTGCGTGTAAAAAAAGTTTATTTATCACTGACCTAAGGCCCCTATATAGACTAGCCAACGCATCTAGATTAAGTTTCACCACTTTAGATCCAGCGCGTGTTATGTTTTTTCAGTCGGTTGATACATGTTTGTCTTTTCTGGCAAGTATCGCGTTTTGGTAATTTTCATCATGAACAATGATTAGCGGCACGTGGCATTTGGCAAAGCTTGGCAATGTCTGAAATTTTACTCTGGTAACCCTAGCTCCGCAACAGTGAAAATTAGAAAGTTTTTGAAAGTTAATGAATGGATCGAAAAAAGTGGTTGAACTCAAGCTTGATGCGTCGGCCTGTCTATATAGCGGCTCTGCACTGACCTAATGCTAATAGACTTTTTACTGGAGTATTATTTTGTTAAGGATGAAACCCTAGTTAAGTAATCATGTTTACGAAAAATAAACGAATATTTCGCACGACTTCCTTTGAAAATAAAATTACAGCCAGCCACTTTGTTAAGTAGCTTTAAAGTGTGTTAGATACTCAAGGTATCTTTAAACTCCCGTATAATCATAGGATATGGATGCTGACAATTTTTCAAAATTTTGAAAATCCTCTGACTGAATACAGATACGAACCAGCGAACTTAGGAGGTGGATGGAATTTGGAATCCCGGATCTTATTCATTGTGGTAATCTAATGTTCAGAATTTGTATTTTCTTATTAGAAAAACGTACTGTCCGTCCGTGAAAGCCGCACCTAGCATTCGCGAACCGTTCCACTTAAAAAAGGGGTGATGGGTTGTGAGTCCGGACTTTCCGAAGTTTTCAATTCAAAACTTGCACTTGCTATCCTTTTGACATATTGCACTAAACTATGTATTTGAAATCAGCATTGTTCTACGTTGTTTGGATACGGCTCAAAATGCTTTTTATTATTCTTCCCCTTATTGTTATCTTACATTTCACCCCTATTTTGGTAAGATCAGAGAAGACCTGATGCATACGTAAATACGAGGAAGGTTTTACCTTAGAAAACCAGACAGTATTTTAAAACCTATCTATTTGAATTTTGTTGTTATTAACGCAAATCAAAGTACCACAATAGGAAACATCATTGCATGGAACTTAACTATTAGAAATAGAACTAAAAGGGTAACGAATTTTATATATTTTGTGGACATCTGCCAAAAGAATCTCCATAGAATTTGCGTGAAGTAAAGCCTTACTGCTTTATGTACTTTCTTATTTTTTTCGATACCGCACATAATTATACACACTTCCCGCTAGAGCAACAAAAACTTGTGTACTTTTTCAATGAGGGTAATTTTTCAACATCTGGAAAAACTTTTCAGCAATAGTAATATAATCAAGCGAAGTACCCCAGCTGCTCCGATTCCGTCAAAAATTATTATTCCCGACATTTCTTTTCAAAGGGAGCTATTCAGGAAATGTAAATATTTTTTATTCACTCGAAAAGCAGAAAAATACATTAAATAAACTTTCAGCGCTGGTATAGACGTTTGGGGCAGAAAACAACTAAACAAAACAAAAATGGCGACAGGAAAACAGATAAAAAATACGAACGGTGCCAAATAACTGTGATGCCAGCTGAAGAAGAGAAATTGTTCAACGGAAAGTCGTATTTTTGGTCACTGCCATGAATAAAGAATTGTCGGAAGAAAATTCTTGGTGTGAAAAATAATGCAGTTTTTTGTTCAAGCAATAAGTTTGCCGCAAATTAACATCCTTTTCTGTCAATTTTTTATTTTTTAGCAATACAGATTTAAGGAATCAAATTTTTAAGTATGCCAACTGTACTGAAATTTCATGAAAAAGAATTTTTAAAGCTTTGGAGTTCGCACAAACCCGTACGCCCAACGTATCGTAATATGACTCAATCTTTTTCTCTTGAATATACGTAATTTGTTTTGAATGTGAAGTATACTGTATCATAAGAAATCTGAACCTCCCTGGATGTAATTTCAAACGCTTATTTCAATGATGTATTCTAGAACCTCGATTTTATGGTTCTTTTAACCGAAACCTCGTTTTCCGAAATCGGTTTTGTGAAATTGTGTAGTGTTTGTTGAGCAATCACGATTGGTATTTGTTCTCACTCGACCGCAGTTGATGTTCGCTCCTTTCCCATATTGGACATAGAGCCTCTGCAAGCCTAGATGTCTACTAGCATCTGCAAGTGGACAGGTTCTCTTCTGATCCTCGCTCTCCGCAACTCTGGGGCAGTGATGTCCACATTTCCTCCTCTCATACACACACGTCAATGTACTAGAGGCTAGAACCCCTATAGAGGACAGGCCAACTTATCCGACATTTTGATTCCAAGACGGCTTTGGATCCAATCTCGTTTAAATTCATTAGTTTAATCAACGGTAGATCGTCAAAATACGCCACATTGAGTAAATCTAGTGAGATAACTGAATTCTCAGATTAAATTCTAGCTTATGAGGAAATATTTCCGGTGAAGAAACCCATTTTCATCCTTATTGCTTGTCTACAATTTAAATGAATGAAATAGCCTCATTTTATTAGTTGGAACGGTTAAACTTCAATTAGGTCAGCCATCTGAAGTTTATATTTCTGTACCTCAGAACCAGACTAACGTAAGTCCACTTTCGTCATTTTTCAGTAGAAGGGAAAAACGATGTATTCGACAATCGTTTTTCCCCTCTACCGAAAAATGACGAAAGTGGACTTACGTTAGTCTGGTTCTGAGGTACAGATTTATAGGACTAGTTTTCTTCAACGCTGTTTTTATACAAGTACCAGTGGAACCACACGTGTCTTTTTGAAACCAAAATGTGGGAAAAGTCAGCTCCCCTTACATAGGGGCCTTACTAGAGGCAAGGCCCTAACCAGCCTTTAGTTTCTGGGAGGGTTTTATCAAACCTATTTCTTGTGAAATCTATAATGTCAATAAAATTTGATGTCATGTTCTTGATTTTCGTTAAAATGTATGTTAAAAGGGAGTCACATGAAAAATGAAAAAAAAAAAAAAAAGACTCATCTTTTCAATGAAGGAAAACAAATCTGGATAGTTGAGTTTACTCATAAGGAGTACTTTTGAAATTTCTATCTTATGGGACTCTTGTAAGATGTATTAAATGTAGAGTTTGGTACGTACAAATTTGAAGAATTTTGGTGTGTTTTTATTTTTTTATTTTTTTTTAGTGGTATAAAAAATTCGAAGGGAAAGATATATTGTTAAGAAATTATGTTTACAATAACTACAATAACAATAAACATTGCAGAAAAAAACCCTTAATTTGTACTTCAATTATTTAATAATGATAATTTCATTTTTCAAATGCAGTTTCAAAGTAAAAAAGAAAATCAAAATAAAATAGCAATAATAATTTTTTTAGTTAGAAACTATGAAAAGCATTTTTGTAATAGTTTTGAAAATTTTCGGAGGGGGTTTGAACCCTAAAAATCAACAAAAATGAAACATTTCCCCGTTTAAAACTTTTAAAACGAAAATTACGCATTATTCTCAGAAACTTCAGACAAAGTGACGTCAGCTGTCATTCCCGAGTTTGAATTCTCTCTCCAAATCGTTAGGTGCCAAAACACGTACAGGGTCTGTCATTTTCTTTAAAACTACTCATGAAGCTGAACGTTTAGTTACACGCATGTTATAGTCACGTCAAAAGTAAATTTTCCTGCTTTGAGAGCATTTAGTTTATGAACTTTTCTACAAGTTTTGTTATAAGTTTGAATTGCGTCCAAAATACTGCTAGAAATATCAAAGACAGTTAGTTGAAGTAATCGCTCGTAAAATACTTTGGAATTCATTAATACAGGGCTTCCCAAACTGTGGTCCGCGGACCCATTAGGGGTCCGCCGAGCTTTAGTCGAGGGTCCGCGGTGAGTCACAAAAAAAAAAAGGTTTTAAAGCTTTAAAATTACTTTTTGGCTTTTGAAAACCAGAGTTTTCCGTTTCGAAGTATGCAGTTGCCCTTTATGCCATACTCAATATTTTGAGACAGGTTGCTGAAAGATCATGCGGTCAAACCGTTTTCTGCTCTGACAAAATCGTACTGTATGTCATCATGTTTATATGAATATTTGATAGACATGTTAATATGAATATTTGATTGACATAACTTCAGGCTAAGCTTTGGAAACTACCTTCCAAGATACTTTTAAGACCTCAATTTCAAGAACTTACCGGAGACGGTCTCCGAAACTTACTCCCACATGAATTCACCGTTAATCGTATGGATTAGTGCTCTTACAACTATACTTTCGAAAAATTTCTAGGGAACAGTTACTGATCTCCACTCTCCTTAATATCATCAGGGTTAGAGTACGTTTGAAATTGTAAATTTTAATTTTTAAAAATATCCGGGGATCTTTCCTTGCACCTCTTCGTTACCCAAATGGCAGATTCCTACGTTTATAATGTTTCCATTTCTAAAAAAATTGTGGAGCGCACAAATATCCCTCTTTCCTAACATAATCAAACTCTAAAAGTGCGTATGAAAAGCTGTAATTTAGCATATTGCAAGAAATTATTCATTGAAACTTCAATTAAAAAAAAAAAAAAAAACAGATTATCCCCATACCTCATTTAATCTAATTGTTAGGCAAAAGATCTTTCAAAAGAGAATTTTTAAAGCAAGGGTTTTGAAAAATCGCCTGATGTGCTGTATTGGACCTATTGCCAGGGCCCGATTAACCCCTGAAGTTAGGGGAAGCTCAACCTCATTTCAGGGCCCTCTACGTTTGCCTTGGAAAACTTTTCTGAAAATGGCCCTGCAAAGTTCAGCTCATAAAGTTGGTTTTCTCTCCTCTTACTCCCCCCCCCCCCTTTCCTTTCCAAACGCATAGAAATTTGTACATCAGCAACTGAGGGTGGTTTGTTGTTGAATCAGATTTATCACTTTCCAAAATTACAATAAAAGTACATTGTAAGACTATTAAAATTTTATTTTATTCAAACTAGCTCTTTTTAAGGCTGAATTTAAAAGCAGGAACTGTGAATTTTTAAGCAGTTATTCAGTCATTTTTGGCCCTCTGAAAATTCTAAGGGGAAGCTCAAGCTTCCTGAGCCTTTTGGGTAATCAGGCCCTGCCTATTGCTCCTCCTAATAGGTCTAGAAAAAGGCCTACTGGCACGTTTTTAAGGCTTAAAATTTTAAAATTTTCTGGGGATGGGTGCCCCAAAAACTGCTCTAACATCGCCACAAATCGTATAAAATTGCTTTTTTTTTTTTTTTTTTTTAAGGTACAGTATGCAAAAATTTATGCACTTAAACTATGTTTATATTACAAATGTAAAAGTGCAGTTTAACTTACGGTCTTTGTTACGAAAGATATATTAGTAAATATGAACTTCTTTTTACTGAAAAAAGATAAATTTGAATATTTATGACTGTAAAATTGAGATTACGAGCAAAATGCGCCATAATTTGTTTTTCTCCCGCTGAAGTAACCGTCAAGAAATCTAGCCCAGGTCTGGTTTAAGTTAAATTTTCAACTTCATTTACTTTGAGGGGAGCGGGGGGGGGGGGGGCAAACAATGTTCACATTTGGTTGAGAAAAAATGAATCTCCCACTGGAGGAAAATCCTACATATGCTACTAGTTGATTTATTTAAAGTTCAATTCACTACGAACAAAAATTATCTTTGCACTTTCTCTAACGACAGGGGTCCGCTTCGAACTTTGTTTCATGAAAGGGGTCCGCTGCTTAAAAAGTTTGGGAAGCCCTGCATTAATATTTTGTTAAATTAAGTTAAATTAAATTTGAATCAGAAAACAATTTTGTTCAAGTAGCAAAAGTTTTACTCAAAATAATAATAGAGTCATTCCATGTCAAGTACACTAGTGG